>JAQZBX010012892.1:0-40587 GCA_029593785.1 Cabassous unicinctus
TATTTATTTATTTATCCCCCCCTTGCTGCTTGTGTTTGCTGTGTCCATTTGCTGTGTGTTTTTTCTGTGTCTGCTTATCTCCCCCTTGCTGTGAGGTCTTGCTGCATCAGCCCACCGCGCCGCGCGGGCCGGCCTGCCCTCACAAGGAGGCCCTGGGAAGCAAACCCGGGGCCTCCCATATGGTAAACGGGAGCTCTATAGATTGAGCCACACCCGCTTCCCTCCCCTTTTTTCTTTATCTAGCCTAATTGCTCTAGCAAGAACTTCTAGCACAATATTGAATAATAGTGGTGACAGTGGGCATCCTTGTCTTGTTCCTGGTCTCGGCAGGAAAGCTTTCAGTCTTTCGCCATTGAGTACAATGTTAGCTGTGGGGTTTTCATATACACTTTACCATATTGAAAGAACTTCCTTCTTATCTTTTGGATTTTTATTATCAGGAAAGGATGCTGTGTTTTGTCAAATGCCTTTTTGCTTCAATTGAGAGGATCATGTATGTTTCTTCTTCAATTTATTAATGTGGTTTATTACACTAATTGATTTTCTTGTGTTGAAAAAACCCTTGCATACCTGGGATAAAACCCACTTAATCACGGTGTATAATTCTTTTAATGGGCTTTTGGATTTGCAAGTATTTTGGTGAGGTTTTTTGCATCTATATTCATTAGAGATATTTGTCTGTAATTTTCTTTTCTTTTCTTTTCTTTTTCTTTTGTAGTATCTTTATCTGGTTTTGGTATTAGGGTGATGTTGGCTTCATAGAATGAGTTTGGTAGCTTGCCTTCCTGTTCAATGTTTTGGAAGACCTTGAGCAAGATTGGTATTAGATAATCTTTGAATGATTGGTAGACTTCACCTTTGAAGCCTAGGCTTTTCATGTTTGGTAGGTTTTTTATGACTATTTCAATCTTTTCACTTGTGAATGGTTTGTTGAGATCTTCTATTTCTTTTAGGGTCAGTATAGGTTGTTTGTGTGTTTCTAGGAATTTGTCCATCTTATCTACATTGTCTAGTTTTTTGGCATACAGTTGTTCATAGTATCCTTTTATAAACTCTTTTATTTCCAAATTTATTTATTTTCATCTTCTCTTTTTTTTCTTTGTCAGTCTAGCTAAGGGTTTGTCAATTTTGTTGATCTGCTCAAAGAACGAACTTTTGATTTTGTTTATTCTCTCTATTCTTTTCTTGTTGTCAATTTCATTTATTTTGCTCTGATCTTTATTATTTATTTCCTTCAGTTTGGTTTGGGATAAGTTTGCTGTTCTTTTTCCATTCCTCTGTAATTTTTGAAGACCTAAATTGCAGTTAGGTCTTCAATTTTAGCTCTTTCTTCTTTTTTAATGTAAGCATTGAGGGCTATAAATTTCCCTCTTAGCACTGCCTTTGCTGTATCCAGTTTTTGATATTTTGTGTTCTCCTTTCATTCATCTCAATATATTTAGTGAATTCTCTTGCAATTTCTTCTTTGACCCACTGATTATTTAAGAATCTGTGGTTTAATCTCCATATAATTGTGAATTTTCCAACCATTATTGATTTCTAGCTTCATTCCATTATGAGCACAGTAAGTGTGCTGGATAATTTCAATCTTTTAAAATGAATTAAGACCTGTCTTGTGACCCAACATGTGGACTATCCTGGAGAAGGATCCATGAGCACTTGAAAATAATGTATATCCTGCTGTTTGGGGGTGCAATATTCTATAAATGTCTGTTAGGTCTAGTTCATTTATCATATTAGTCAAAGTACCTATTTCCTTATTCATCCTATCCAATGCTGAGAGTGGCATATGGAATTCTCCAACTATTATTGTGGAGACGTCTACTTCTCCCTTCACTTTTACCAGTGTGTGCTTCATGTATCTTGGGGCACCCAGGTTAGGTGCATATAATAATTTCTTATTGGTGAATTGTCCCTTTTATTAAGGTATAATCACCTTCATCTCTTCTAACAGTTTACATTTAAAATCTATTTTGTCCAATATTAGTCTCACTACTCCAGGTCTTTTATGGTTACTATTTGTGTGGAATTTCTCTTTTCATCTTTTCACTTTGAACCTGGTTGATCTTAAGTCTGAGGTGAGTCTCTTGTAGACAACATACAGATGGCTCATATTTTTTATCCCTTCTGACAATCTGTGTCTTTTGATTGGAGAATCAAATCCATTAACATTCAATGTTATTACTGTAAATGCATTACTTCACTCATTTTATCCTTTGGCTTTCCATTATCATATTTTACTTTTGTCTGTCTTTTTACCCTTTAATTTACCCTTCCTAGTAATCTTTATTTTACACTCTTCTCCAAGTCTCTCACCTTTGTTTATTCCTTTCAGTCTCCAGCATACCCTTTAGTATCTCTTGTAGATCTGGTCTTTTGGTAACATACTCTCAATTTTTGTTAGTCTGTGAAGACTTTAAACTCACCTTCATTTTTGAAAGACAGTTTTTCTGGATACAGAATTCTTGGCTGGCAGTTTTTCTCTTTCAGAACCTTAAATACATCATACCACTTGCTTCTCTCTTCCATGATTTTTGATGAGAACTCAATACTTAACCTTATTGAGGTTCTCTTATATGTGATTCTTTGCTTTTCTCTTGCTGCTTTCAGAATCCTCTCTTTATCCCTGATATTTGTAATTCTGAATAGTAGGTGTATTGGAATAGGTCTATTCAGATTTATTCTGTTTAGGGTGTGCTGTCCTCCTTGGATATTGATATTTATATCTTTCATAAGGGTTGGGGAGTTTTTGGTCATTATTTACACAAATATTCTTTCTGGCTGTTTTCCATTCTTTTCTCTTCCTGGACACTGATAACATATATGCTCGTGTGTTTTGCATTGTCATTTAAATCCCTGAGACCCTCTTCCATTTTTTTCCATTCTTTTATCTTTCTGTTTTCCTGCATTTTCAATTTCAGATGTTTTGTCTTTGATATCATTAATTCTGTCTTCCATCAATTAAAGTCTGCTGTTGTATGCCTCCTATATATATATATATATTTTCAGTTTATTTTTTATTTATTCCTCCTCCCACCCCCGTTATTTATGCTCACTGTCTGCTCTCTGTGTCTGTTTATTGTGTGCTCATCTTCTGCTTAGAAGGCAACAGGAACTGAACCTGGGACCTCCCATGTGGGAGGGAGGCGACCAATGGCTTGAGCCACCTCTGCACCCCCTCTAATATATTTTTAATCTCAACTATTGTGTCTTTCATTCCCATAAACTCTTACTTTTCTTTACAGACTTTCAAATCATTCTATATGCTCACCCAATATCTTTTTAATATCCTTTAACTCTTTAATTATATTTTCCTTCAACTCTTTGAATTGATTTAGGAGATTTGTGTGATTATATTGATTAGTTGTGTTAAATCCTGTATCTCATCAGGATGTTTGGTTTGTTCCTTTGGATGGGCCATCTTTTCCTGTTTATTAGTAGAACTTGTAATTTTTTACTGATATCTAGGCATCTGAATATGTTGGTGAGTTTACTCTGATGGTCAATTTCTCTCTCTTGCCTAGTGGTTTTGTTTCATGGCACATTTTTGATATTTGGTTCAACTTATTCTGAGTCTTCAAAAATTTCCAGCTTAAGTTATAAAAATTGGGTCAGGAACTCACCAATGGGGCACAGATTTTCTCCCTGGCATTTGGGTCAAGAAAGACCTAAAAACAGTTTTTCACCTTGCAGTTTCCTGGTTGACCAGAAGATGGTGCTCATCAGCAAATCTTTCCACAGAGGTTTCTCAACCTCTGCTTCTTGTTTGGCCAGAGCTGAAATTCAAAGTAGGCTCTGCTGGCCAGATTTACTAAAGAGAAAGCACTCTCCCTCCCTCTTCCCAGGGAGGGATACAACTGTTTCCCTGTCAATTGGCTATAGTGAGCCATGGGTTTTATCCAGGCTTGAGAGTGGAGACTGGGTGCCATTTCTGGCTACGACAGGGTCTAGTAACACACAGTTGTCTTTTCAGATTCTTCTTTTCTGTCTGTCCTTAGACCTCCTGGGGATTGTGTAGCACTGACTTGGTGTGCTGATCCCAAAAGCATATCCCTCAGGCAACTTTTTGCCGTTTCTCCATTGTTTTTGTGAGAGAGTTGAGCCCTGCCTGCCTATACTGACAGCATCTTCCTGGAAGTCCCCTTCACATTTTTGATAGAAGTATTTATGAATGATTGGAAAAAAAACTAATAAGATCTTCAGGAACTCTCTTCTCATTGTTTTAGGTAACTCTTTATATTCTGTATGATAACAATAAATTTTCCTTGGAACTTCCTTCTTCATTTTCATTTGCCTATCAAATGTCTAAGTTTAAATTATTATTAAATGTTAAAATCAGTACAAATCTCCCTCAAATTGTCATTTAATTATAAATTATATGATTATATAGATCTCCCAATCTGGTTCTGCTACATTAAGAGAAGCTGAGGATATACAGGTCCAGAAATACCCACATGTAGCACCAAAACAGATTCCTGGATTCCATGTAAACCTAGATAGAATATAGCCCAGTTCAATGAACAATCAACAAGTTCTCACCAAAGTCAACTGTAATATCTAATAATCTTTGTTGTCAGATAACTCTACCCCCACCCGCAGGCACTCACAATACCAAAATATATTCAAATTTCTCTGCTTGACATATACTTTTATACTATTATACTATTTCTATTGCTGGCAAAGAAAGAGATATTCTTCAGTTTGTTCTCGCATTATCTAAAAGAAGAAACTGCTAAGAATATAAAATTTGTATATGGAAGGAATATAGTTACAGACTAGAAAGTCAGTAACATTGAGGAGAGTAGGAAGGGAGAAGGAATATTTAAAATTTTTTAATAGAAAAATGTAAGTGGTACTGAATATTTATTTTAATCTCTATTTGCTCAGAAGAAAATCTAAGCAAAATATTTTTGTCTGAAAATACGACATAAAAATGATAGTTATCCTAAAAAGTTAGAGACATTTCCCCCAAATCCATCAATACTAGTCAAGAAGTAAGGTTAGTCTCTATTATAAAATCTTATATTTGCCTCTCATGGGGGAAACAGTCAGTTTCAAGTGAATATGCTGAAATTGCCTCTACCTGATTAAAACACAAGGTTAAGAGAATCCTTGACAAAGTGTTTTATAACTGTAAGTGTTTTATAATGTGAGGTATTAAATTTACATAAGAATGGAAGCATGGCCTGACATCACGTGTGTAATTTTCTCCATTCTACTTACCTTAGATATTCTAGCATTTAAGACCATCACAACATGTATAACATGGGGTATATTTCACCACAAAAAAGTATTCTTTATAGTAGTTCTCAAAATCTTTTCCAATAGTTCTCTTTTAGTTAATGATGAACTTTCAAGCTTTCAGGTTTTAACCATATTCCTTGGTTGTCTATTTTATGCATTCACACTGTCCAGATGGAATGAGCATTCCAAGCATATCGCTAGCTTACTTGGTAGGTGCAGTATTTTACCTCATTATATGTCAAAATGGGTTGAAAGAGGAGCCCCATCAAGGAGATTGCCTGAAAATAACTTTGCCCAAATCCAGTGATTAAAGTAGAGAGAAACAGATTTTAACAATTAATGGGAAATACATGCTCATTGCTACAAAAATTGAGCTCTATATCATGAATACTCCTTGTCATATGAAATTAACATGACATCAGGTATCAATAGTATATTGGATCAGAATTGAAGCTGTATATGTCTTGATGTTATAGGCTTTATCAAAGTATCTTTTAAATTTTTGTTCTAATATAATATTGCATTATTTCCCAGTTATTCTAAATCATTTCAAATCAACATTGAGGTCAGAATTACAGGAATAAAAGATGACACTTTTTTTGTTAAAGTAAAAACCAAAGAAATTAAATTAAATAGGTTTCTGATATCCCAAAAATAGCTGTTGTAAAATTAAAAAAAAAAAAACTTACTCATCTTAAATGAGAAGGCTGGAGATTCCTCTCTCAAAAATTAATGACTCATATATTACAAACAGTTCTAATGAACTTAGTTATATGATTTCCCTGTTTCACAATAAATCAGAAGCATCAAAATTGAATGAGAAAGACACTAAAAATACATCTTAAATTATGAAGAGTATTAATGCTTCCTGTGTCTTACCCTATCTGCCCCTTCATGCTCTTCTAATTACTCATATTTTTATTGCTTTTACCAAAGTCATATTATATGTTTATTTGTCTACTTGTTTATATAAAGACACAGATTTTTAATTAATTTTTCTATATTTTATGCCTAGTGCTTGGTCCATAATAGTTGTTCAGTAAATATAACCTGTGTGTATAAATGGATGAATGAATTAATTAAAAAATAGCCATAAAAAAGTCTCTAAGCCATCAAGAAGTTGTATTCTATATGCTCTGCTTTAGGAAACAGTAGTGAATGCATGACATCTAGAAAGACTGTGGTCAGAGCAGTTATTTTAAAATATATGCACATAAAATTAAAGGTATGCTTGAATTATTTGAAAATGAAAAAAATTAATTGTATTGAGATACTAAATTTCTTCAAAACCAGGAACTCCTAAAATGATAGAAATGAGCAATTCCCTTTAGGAAAACCCAGGATGTTAATATTAAATTTTTTCTCAACAAGTTGGAATGATACAATATCTGTTTACAACACTAAATTTTGATTCTTGAAAACTTAGTGAAAATAAACCTTTTGTTTTGACCACAATAGAATTAAATTAGAAATCAACAGAAAGAAATTTAGGAAATTTGAAATACGTGGAAATTAAACAGCTCACTCCTAAATAACCAATGGGTCAAAGAAGAAATCACAGTGGAAATCAGAAAGTGCTTTGAGATGAATGAAAATGAAAACACAAGATACCAAAGCTTATGGGCTGCAACTAAAGCAGTGTCAGAAGAAAATTTATAGCTGAAAATGGCTTTACTGAAAAAAAGAAGAAAAATATCAAATCAATAACCTAATCTTCCACTTTAAGAAACAGAAAAGGGAGGGCAAACTAAACCCAAAATAGCAGAAGTAAGTAAGTAATAAATACAAAAAGTTGATTCTTTGAAAATATCACCAAAATTGATGAGCATTTCACTACCTCAGGGGCTCTTAACCTTTTTTGTTCTACAGACCCCTTTGCCAGTCAGGTGAAAACCACGGACCCCTTACTAAGTCCACAATATACTGTGTATTATTTAATAAATATATCACAACCACACCATGTCCCCACAAGAATTTTTTTTTTAATTTAAATTCAAGCTCACAGTCCCCTTGTTAAGAAAGGGGACTACACTACACTACATTGACACTACACTACACACTACACTACACTACACTACACTACACTACACTACATTACACTACACTACACTACACTACACTACATTGACCGAAGGGAAAAGTCTCAAATGACTAAAATTAGGAATGAAAGAAGGAACATCACTACCAACCTTACAAATATAAAAATGATTATAAAGGAATACTACAAGCAATTGTATGCCAACAGACTAGATAATCTAGATGAAGTAGACAAATTCCTAGGAAGACACAAATTACTAAAACTGACTCTAGGAGAAATTGAAAATATGAACAGACCTATAACAAATAATGAGATCAAATTAGTAATTTCAAACTTCCCACAAAGAAAAGTCCAAAAAGAAGGCTTCACCACTGAATTCTATGAAACATTCAAAGAAAAATTAATATCAATCCTTCACAAACTTCTAAAAAAATAGAAGAGGGAACACTTTCCAGCTCAATCTATGAGGCCAATATTACCCTGATACCAAAACCAGACAAAGACCTCATAAGAAAAGAAAACTACAGTCTAATATATCTCATGAAACAGATGCAAAATTCTAAAAAAAAAAAAAAAAAAAAAAAAAAAATCCAGCAACATATAAAAAGGATTATACACCATCATGGAATGGGTGATGGAATGTAAGATTGTATTAATATTAATAAAAGACAAAAACCACTTGATCATCCCAATAGATTCATAAAAAGCATTTGATGGAAATCAACACCCTTTCATGATAAATACTCACAAAATACTAGGAATACAAGTGAACTTCTGCAAATAGATGAAGGTTATCTTTGAAAAACCTACAGCCAGAGACTAACTACATTCCGCCTAAGATCAAGAACAAGACAAGGATGTCCACTCTCTCCACTTCCATTCAATATAATCTGGATATTCTGGACAGGGCAGTTAGGCATTGAAAAAGAAAGTCATCCAGATTGGAAAGGAAGCCATAAAATTATTACTATTTGCAGATGATATCATCTTGCATATAGAAAATCTTAGAAATTAACAAAAAAAATCTATTAAAACTAAAGATACAACTTCAGCAAGTTTGCAAGGTACAAGAAAATATACTAAAATCAATTGCATTTCTATACACTAGCAACAAATAATTTGAAAATAACATTACAAAATAGGGGTGTGTTACTACTAGTCCTGTTCTCAGGACAATATTTCAATAACTCATTAGTAACTATAATTTTTATTGTAAGTTTTATGAGTATGAAATATATTAGCTTAATTAATTTCATGAAATGCTCATTCTGTATCGGTCAAGATGGTTGTTGTTTTTCTTTTTTTTCCTGATCTTTGGTTGAATTACATTGATTAATTTTTAAAGGATATATTATACCAGCATCCTGGAATAAACCTCAGTAGGTTATGTTGCATTCTTTTTTGTACATTGCTGGATTCACTTTATTAATATTTTGTTTATGTTTTTTACAGCTATGCTTTTGAGAGAGGTTGGTCTGTAATTTTCTTTTTTTATAATTTCCTTGTCAGATTCTAATACCAAATTTATGCTGGCTCATAACACTTAAAAGTTGAAAAGATGGACTGCTAGAGATTTCTCCTTTTTGCATTCTTGATATTGGTAATGTGTGTTCTCTGTCTTTCTGTGTCTCTCTGTCTCTATCTCTTTGTCTGTCTATCCTTCAGTTTTTTTTACCATCTTTTATAAGCTTCTATGTTTATTTTCTGTTTTATTATTTTCTGCTCTTCGCCATTTTCTTTCTTTCTTCGGGCTTAAATACAGTTATTTTTCTAGTTTCTTAGATTTTAAACCTTACATTATTTTCAGTCTCTTTTCTAATATAGGAATTTATGGCCCTAAATTTCTCTCAAAACACTACTTTATCTGCATGCCATAATTTTTTGTTGTATCTTATAAAATTATTTTACAGATAACTTTTTCTGATTTCTTCTTTGACATATGGATTATTTGGAAATGTATTGCTTAATTACACTTCCAAATTATATTTAATTGCAAAGCAGTTGGGGATTTTCCAGCTATCATTTTGCTACTGAATTCGAGTCTAACTCTCTTTTGGTAAGAAAACATGCTTTGAATGACTGCAGTCACAAAAAATCTCTTGACACATGCTTTATGACCCAGATTATCCTTAAATTTAATATATGCTCCATGAGCAGTTGCAATACAGTGTATGTATTCAGTCTTTGTTGGGTGAAATGTTTGACATATTTTAATTAGCTCAAGCTTCATAATTGTCGTTCTGATATTCAATATAATTACTTTGTTTTATCAGCTATGAGAGCGATGTATCAAAATCCCCTATTATTGTGCGTTTGTCTATTTTTCTTATAATTCTGTCATTTTGTCTTTTTATTTAAAAGTACGTTATAGGAGTCACACAGATTTAAAATTGTTATATCTTCCTGCTGTATTGACTCCTCTTTATTTCTATTTTTGCTCCTTAAGGTCACCTTTGTCTAACATTAGTGTGCCTACATCAGCTTTCTTTTAGTTGTTTTTATAACATATATTTTCCCATAATTTTACCTTTAATCTTTTTGTTGCCTTATGTTTATGGTATGTCTTTTAAGTAGTATAGAGTTGGGTTTTGTTTTAATTCAGTCTATCTACCTTTGACCTTTAATTAGACTATTTAGTTCACTTTTATTTAGTGTAATGAAGCCCAGTTTATCAATACTTTACTGAATGGTTAGTGTTTGATGTGCTGTTTAATAACTAATTCCCTATCCCAAAGATATAAAGATATTTTCTTAAATTTTATTCTACAAGCCTTATTGTTTTATATGCATGGTGCTACATGGGAGTCCATGCACTTTTTAAAATTTTTGGATATCTTTAACAATTATTATTATTATTATTACTATTTTAATTGTGGCAAGGATTACTATCAAACTCACTCATTGGGTCAGAGACCCTTGTGGTGTTAGCGAAAAACTTGCCCATCATGTAGCCCACTACCTATACTTGAGAGCTCACCAGCCAGCCTGTGGCAACAATTATCTTTGACTGCATAACAAACCACCTCCAAATTTTAAGTTTTGAAAGGTCAGTCATTCTGTGGGTGGGCAAGTAATGCTGCATTTATCTGGCTTCTTCTGGAACCACAAGGCTCAATCATGCATTCTTTATCAGGGGCCAGTTCCTGTATCTGGTATTGGCTGACTTTTATTTAGGGCACTGGGTTAGCTGGGCCATCTGTTTCCATCATCCAGCAGGCTAGCCCGGTTCTAGTCATTACGGAATACCCAATGACAGCAAAATAGGACAAGACTCAGTGCGCACTTTCAATCTTTGTTGACATCATGTTTGCTATTGTCCCACTGTCCCAAGGCCAGTACAGACATAAGTGATGGAGAAATAGACTCTACTTCTTGATAGAAAGAAAGTATTTGTAATGATTTTCACAGTCTAAAACAATATTCAATTGATTTAGTACTGTTTATTGAACAGACTTGCCTTTGTCCCCAGTTCTTCAGTGTAACTTTGACATAAAACCCATATACATTTGGTTATCATATTATTTTTTTAATATTTGTAGATTGCTGTGATTTCCTCTTTTTCAATCATTATATTGATTATTTTGCTTTTCTCTCTTGATCAATCTCACCAGTGTCATCAGTTTTGTTAATCTTTTCTGAGACCCAACTTTGCCTATTATGTACAGATTTACAGATTGTTGTTTTGCTTTTTAATACTTTATTTGAATTCTTATCTTTGTTGTTCATTTCTTCTACTTTTTTTTTATTTTTAGTGTTTTTTCCTAATATATATTTTTTTCTAATTCATGTCTATACCCATCAATATAGGCTATGTTATGCTATGGTGATTAAATACTCCCAAATCAATCCTCCAAATAGAATTGTATTTCTCACTCACACTTCATGTTCACCATGAGTTTGTTGGGTGGCCTCTTTACCAAAAATCTTGTACATACTCTGTGCCTTCAGTGTACTGAAGAGCCAGTATAGAATAATTGTAAATTCTAATTTTTCCCTTAGATATTTTCATTTTTACTGAGATTGAAAACTCAAGAAAATATATGAATACTTAATTTTGGAAATTCAAACATCAGGAAGGATTTAGGATATAAACTTCAGGAATTTTCTGAAATATACTAAACTACTTGTGATTGGGGCATGCTATATACAGCATGTGCATGTCTATTTATATTTTGGATTTAGCCATATAGTACCACGGTTAACTCCCCTGGGCAAATTTTCAGAGGCTTGTGAGACTGACAACTGCTCTGTGAGGGGATTCTATTTTATAGAATCTTAGGTACAACCAAAATGCCTGAAGGAACATGGCCTATATAAGATGTAATTTTAGGGTTGTAAATTAGTTTTAACAAAGCATATAAGATTGCTGAATCCATTATTCTCTACATGTTGCAAAATTAATACTTTGAGGCTTTCTTTTAAGCTTGGATAAAGCTACATAGAGATTGGGTATTTTCAGTGCAGAACATCATAAAAATTTCTTTCTATTCCAATTTGACTGGGGGAAGAAATTGAGAGTGTGGGCTGTGTCCCATGGCTTTAGGCGTTTTAGAGTGCTTGCTATGGCACAAGATTCATCTCTTAGTTTATACACTGTATGTAAGTTGCTTAGAATCCTTTTCTGGTTGTGGCTGCCTAGGTATGTTATGCGTTGTGGAGTGTTTGGTTACTAGTTTGTATTTTCATGTCTTTGAGGGTAGTGTCCCATCTTATTGATCATTAGATTTAAATCAAGTTCACTACTGAATATTCAATAACTTTTTATCCAAAAAAGAGAGGAAAAATCTCATCCAGTGTATCTCTTTAGTCAAATTGAAAATTCAAATATTGGACAAAGTATTTGAGCATGATTTGGCAGGCTCAAGCTCATTTACCCTTGCATGCATTTTCCAACCGAACTAATCTACATTCCAAACTTCATTCCTGCATCCTTTGCCCAAAACAAATTATGGAACTTGCTAAAAGAAGTCTTCCCCAATCTTGCCTGATATCATTTCTAGTGTTTGGAGCTTACAGGCTTGAATTCAAACCTTAACCCTGCTATTTACCTTAGGAATATAATTTAAATTTTTCTGTACCTCAGTTTACTCAACTGTAAAATGACCAGGCTAATAATACTTTGGAGTATGGTGATAAATGTTTTATAAAATGATATTCCTACTTTGAAATATATACTCTTCATAATAAAAAAATGATATTCCTAGCACACAATAGATGTTCAACAAATGCATCTCTGCACCCATTTCATTCTTTTGTTTAAGCCATTCTTTCTCCTTCATATTTCTTTTTTATTTTTCAGTTTAAATCATATTGTCATTTTCGGTTTGTAGGTGTATCTCATTCCTTAAAGTGTAAACTATAAGGTATATGTCTATCTTTGCATTCTCAAGCATAGTCCAGCACCAGGCATACAAACGATAAAACATTTGTAGAATAAAATTGTGAAGTCTCACCTCACCTATAAAGCTTCTCTTGAACATCCTATCTACTACTGAAGTCTATTTTCTCTAAAATAAAGAAACAAACTAAAAATATTTTTAAGACACCCTTCTAAGGTGTTTCATCCATTTGGCAATTGTGTGATACAATCTTTATGTTATTTTACTTTTATGTCAACTTATTACTTGTAATTTAGTTTTCTCTTGTAAAATAGCTCAAATTTTCTTGTAAGATCTTTTTGTGAAAAGGTCGGGTATCTAATTTCAATATGTCAAGACTTATCTAAAACAGTGCCATGCACAAAGGTTATAAATGTATAAAAGGATGAAATACCACTGTAGGGGAAAAAGTGAAAGGCCAATGAGATAATTCAACTTTTGTGGGTTAAAACAATCTGATCTCTCTTCCATAGTTTAGAAACATGGAGTACTAATATTAGAAAATTTAAGGTGGGTTTAGTTTGCAATTATTTAGTTTTACTATTAACTTAATGACAACCATATTATATTATAGGATTGAAATATGGCTTGGGTATTTTAATAAACAATTAGTTTTGGAAAACTAGTTTGAAAAATGATTGCTCTTTAATTGGAATTGTTTATAGTTGTGGTTCTTTTTTATTTTTTAATTTAATTTTTTATTATTATTTTTTAAATTTACCAGGAGGTCCTGGGGATCGAACCCAAATCCCTCCATGTGGGAGACAGACGCCCAACCACCCAAGCCACATCTGTCCTCCTCATTTTTTTAAAAACTATTTCAGGAGTCAAACAAATGAGAACTTGAAATCAAGAAACTGATTCAATCATGAAAAAATAGTTTCTCAATGTTAAACAGAAAATAAAACATTCATTTCAGTGACGGAGGCAAAGGAGTCACTTTCCTTTAGTAATGAAACAACATAGGGAAAAGGTGAAGGCTTCTAAAAGGGAAATCATAGCTGTAGATTAACATCTAACCCAAAAGCAAATGTTCATCTAATTATTGACCAAGAAAGCTTGCAGCTTAGATTCACTCACCATGAAACTCTTGCCATTATAGATACTTCAGAAATCCAAAATCTTTCCAATGTTGGTGGAATTGGGCCAATTCATATACATCTAATGATTTCTCCAAGTTAGTTTTTGCACATACTAAGTAATATTTAACTGAGAAGTTCTCTAGGATCATTCAATTATGTCACCACATAGGAAATTGTTAAAAAATTTTGTAATATCTTTCATTTGCTAATTTTATCCAAACATTTTTCCACATACCATCTTACTTAAACAGCTCTTTCTTCTCTTGACTTTTCAAACTTCCACTTTGCTAATATGTCCCATCTTCTTTAAAACTAAACACAACTGTAAAACTAAGTTTCTTTCCTTTTCCCTATATTTCACCCACTACGTTCCCCTAAGATTTTATTTTATTTTATTTATTATTCTATTCTATTTTATTTTTTACTTTATTTTATTTTAATTTCACAGTCCCAAAGAAGTGATTCAGTTCATCTTGCAACGAGAGGAGATTGTTTTGCCATAAGTTTTTCATAGTCACAGTTCATTCAGTGGTCACCTGCTTTGTTTTCTTTAGTACATTTGCTCATACTCAGAAATAAATTAAAAAATTTAGCATATAGAGAATTCAATATAGATGTGAGCATAAATGAGAAAAGTAATTATAAAAAATGGAAGAGACCAACATTGAAGCTTTGCTTAGCACTTAGCTTCTATCTTTAAATATATTTGTATATAAATAAATATTGCAATAAAATAATCTACCCACTTCGCTCCCAATTAAATGCATCAAATCAATCCACTCAAACTTTATAAAAAGTTGGAAAAAAATGGCATCTAGACTAAACAAATGGGTCTATGGTCTCTTCCTGTTCTATGATGATAACTCTTGTATTGTTTTGGTGGTTAAATTTGATATTTTTCCAAATATCTCATCTTTTCCACTGAAATGCATATTTAACTAAGGTTAAATACTCTGAATCCTGGTTGATCTTACAGCATAAAACAGCTTTCCTATTGTAGGAAAAAGCTATAGCAGCTACTTTTACAAGTAATGTTGATGATAATATAGCAATAAATCCATCTTTGTATAGTGCTTTAACATTTTGATGAAGAAATTTTACAACTATTATTATCAATTGAATATTATAACACTCTACTGAGCTTGTATCATCTCCATTATAAAATATAAAAACTGAGGCATGGAGAAATTAAGTGACTTTGGTCAAGACCACATATCAAGTAATAGACAGAAATGGGTCTATAATTCAAGGGTACTTACTCTTAGCCTGATAAGTTCTCCATCTTGCCAACATCCCAGATCTGAGGATTGGCTTGCCTCCTGTCTCCTTACACAGGAGGCAATCTATAATAAATACTCTATAATAAATCTCTTTCTCTCTTTGAAACTCTGGTGTCACAGATCGACATTTGTGCTCCTTGGGTAGCAAACTTGGAATGGATCCTGGCTGGCTCACCAAATAGTTACCATAAGCAATGCTATTTCCAATAGAATAGTCCTCCCAATCTGGCACCACAAAGAAGAAACATGTCTCTCAGTGAGAAGGTGATTTATTGTGAGTGCACAAGCAAAGAACTTGGGGAATCTTCCCAAAACCTGTTCAAAGTGAAAATGGGATCTAGGGTTATTATAGGCAAAAGAGAAGGGTAGGGGAGAAGAAAAACACGTAATGCCAGAGGTCTTGTGAGGAGGTTTGTCCAATTTCTTAGTCCTGTGTAGTCTCAAGCACATCATATTTGTCCTGGATTTCAGTGGCTAATAAACCATAGTTTAAGAAGGTCTTCATGACTCCTTTCTCAGCCAACCACTCAAGGATATCAAGCTTTTGTCTCTGAGCAAAGTTATAGATTTACACAATTCTATCTGGTTTTGCTTTGAGACATTATCTTATTCCTGTAAACAAAACCGAGAAGGTCTGGTTAATACCCTTCAGGGAACTAAGTACAAAGAGTAAACTTCTAAAATTAGATTAATGGAAAACCAATTCAATCAGTGTATTTGAATTTTCAGAGCTGCTTAAGTAAAGAAATTTTTAGTAAGCACATTTTCCAGCTATCATTAATATCATAATTATATAGGTTGATAGCTAAACTTGCATTCCTGCTATAAAACCAAATTGTTTATGATGAATTATATTTGCTAGTATTTCGTTAGGGTATTTGAATTGTTGGGGATATATAATTAAAAACAAAATATTCTCTCAGCCCAGTAAACCTCTCCACGAAGGCAGAAGACAAAGAAAAACTATTTTAATATTATATAAGCATTAGACCATTATGTGATGCATCATAGACAATACATGAAGAGAAGCTATCCCTTTGTAGTGGCTAAGGGGATACAGCCATCACATAAACATTCCCAAATTATTTTAGAGGAAAGTTTATAATTTGGAGATAGGAGTCCTCTAGTAGTTGTGCTAATCTCTTCCCAGTAAACTGCAAGGTAGGGGCTATATCTTCTCTGATTATATTACAAAGCAATTAATTCCTTCCTTGATGAGATTCTATTGTGTGGTGAAACTTGCAAGATGGTTATTCAATCTTTTACATACATTTAAATTTACATACACTTTAGAAGGACAAAAAAAAAAAGAACATACAACTACAGGTTTTCTAAAATGGATGCAGAGAGATGGGAATGAGGAGAAAGTCCATTCCCTTAATTCAACAGGGAGAATTAAATTCCTAATTATTATTATTATTCAATTTGTATTTGATCTTGCAGTATCTATGCCCTTGAGACTATTAGCTTCCAGTTTTATTTCTTTCAAATGACATTTTTAGCTTTTGCTAGCAGAGTAATGTTGGCTCATAAAAGAAATTGTAAAGTGCTTCCTCCTCTGTTTTCTGAAAAAGTTGCAACAGAATGTATATTGGGCTAGTTATATTCGCAGATTTTTTTCTGAAAAAGCTTTGAGTTTGCTTTTCAAATATAGTGACACTGAATATAGAATTCTAGATTGCAATAATATTTTTCAGCACTTTCATGTTATTCTAATATCTTTTGGCTTATATAGTTTCTGATGAGAAATATGAATAATTTTTATCTTTGCTTTTCTTGCATAATTTGGCTTTTTTCTCTGGCTGCTGTTAAGATTTTCTCTTTATCACGGGTTTTTAGCAGTTTTATTTTGATGTGTTTTGCATTTTATTTTTGTGTGTTTGTTCATCCTTCTGGATGTTAGTTGAACCAGCTTTGTAGTTTTATTCAAATTTGGGAACATTTTAGCTTATTTCTTCCATTTTGTTTTGTTCCCCTGACCCCAATGATTATAGAAATACTATTATATGTGTTAAATAACTTTATTTTAATCCACAGGTCACTGATGCTCTGCTAATTTTATTTTATCCTTTTTCTTCTTCATGTTTGATAGATTCATTGCTAAGTCTTTAGTTCACTGATGTTTTCCTGTGCAATATCTAGTCTTTTCATTTTAACCAGTTAAAATTCTCACTTAGACATTTCATTTTTCATCTCTAGTGTATTAGTCTGCCAAAGGGGTGCCAATGCAAAGTATCAGAAATCTGTTGGCCTTTATAAAGAGTTGGGGTAAAAGCTTACAGTTACAAGGACATAAAGAGTCCAATTCAAGGTTGCTCTCCTACCAAAGCCACTTGCCACATGGTGAAGCAAGATGGTCACTGATCTCTGCCTGGTCTCTCCTTTCCCTCCAAGCATTCTGTCCTCTCTCTCCTGGTTAGGGTTTGTGTATTAGCCAAAGGGGTGCTGATGCAAAATATCAGAAATCTGTTGGCTTTTATAAAGGGTGTTTATTTGGGGTAGAAGCGTACAGTTACCAGGCCATAAAGCATAAGTTACTTCCCTCACCAAAGTCTATTACCATGTGTTGTGGCAAGATGTCTGCAGATGTCTGCCAAGAGTTCAGGCTTCTTGGGTTCCTCTCTTCCTGGGGCTCCATCTCTCTCCAGGCTCAGCTGCTGTGCTCGCTCCACAAGGCCAGATGTAGACTATCAGGTAAATGGCTCTGTCTCTCTCCCTGGGGCTTCTGCCATGTATAGGAGCCGTATCTGTTCCTCTGTGTTCCTCTCCTGTGTGTTCACTTCCAAGGCTCCAGCTCAAAACTCCCAACTCTGTCCTTTGCCATGTCTTTTCTCTGTGAGTCCCCACCCATCAAGTGGCGGGGACTCAACTCCCTACTGACATGGCCCAAAGTTCTAATCATAATTTAATCAATTAAAAGTGATTCCTCTGACAGCCCAGTTTACAAATATAATCCAATAACTTGGATTTCATAAACAATGCCAAACTGCTACAGCTTTTTTCTCAGGGCTTCCTATATCAGCTGCAAACTATCAGGTGAATGACTCCTCTTTCCCCAGGGCCCTAGGTATTTGAGCCTTCTTTCTGTCACAAAGTTCTCTCCTCTGGTGTCTATGGAGCTCTCTCTTCCTCCATGCCTATTCTTAAGTGAGTATCCATTTATATTAGCCAACCAAGGGGGCAGGGACTCAACCTGAGTTACACCTTACTGTCATAACCCAATCAGAAGCCTTAAATTTATTTTATCAAGTAAACTTAATCAGAGCCTCCTCACTGAATCCATTACAATCAAAGCATATCACATCCAGAGGAATAGATTATTTTACAACATAATCTTTCTCGTTTTGGAATTCACAAAAATAATCTCAAACTGCCACATCTAGATATTCTATTTAGTTATTCTTCAAATTTCTATTCATCTTTTCATTACATTCATATAGTTCTTTACATACTTTATAATAGCTTTTTAAAGCTTTTGTTAGTTTGATAATCTATATTATTTACTGTTCTATTTTTTTAAATTTTTTTCTCCTGCTTTGGAGTTGTTTCTGTGTCTTAACATAGTAATTTTTTATGTGTATGATAAACAGTATAGATTTTATGTTGTTAAGTTTCTGGAATTTTTTTCTTCCTTTAAAATGTTGGGCTTTGTATTAGCAAGCAATCAAGTTACTTACAGATCACTTTGATACCTGTGAGCATTTTTAAAAGCATTATTAGGGTTGGTCTAGAATGGCTTTGACTACAGTGATAGTTTTCCCCAATTATGGGCTTAAATATCATCAAGAATTATCTACTCTGGTTAGTTGGAGTTTCACATTTCCTAGAGCTTACTTTGCATGAACCTAGCTTTCAGAACCCATGTTGTTCTTTTCCTTGCCTCATGGAGTTTTACCCTATTATTGCATAAATGAATACTATTGATTAGACAAGGGATTTTCCCATCATAAAGTGACAGCTTTAGGGTCGGTGGGCTTTATTTCATATTGGGTCAATTGGAATGAACTACTGGTTTGATTAGCTCTGGGTCTGCCACTTTGGTGGGCATTTTAAATTTCAAAAGAGGAAAAGAAGAAAATCAAGAGGGAGTTCAAAGAGGAAGTAAGACCTAGCTTTTGGGCTCTGAGGGATTCCTGAGGTCTTCTCTACATAATTTCATCAACTTTCTACCTTTGAATCATTTTCTCAGTTACAAGGGCTTAGCCAAAGAGATTGGTTGGCTGCATAGTAACATTTAAGAGTCAAGAGATCAGAAAATGAATGAGGGATATCATTAATATTATGATTAAGATGATAACACGTGCTCCTATTAAGATATCTCTGAGCCAAGGTCCCCATGATCCTAGAAACTAACCAAAAATTGAATCAGACTAATCAGATTTAGGAGGTGTATAAGCTGATTTGGCTACTTTTTTAGCATGGACTTCTGCTGTCAGTAGTTCATCGTAAACTTCCTTTTGACTGTCATTTACAATAAATAGTACTGACTGCCCACTAGTGTATACACATCTCTTTGTGAAGCCAGAATATAGTATAATTCCAGCCAATTTTGTAGAGTAATTTTGTGAAGATCAATATTTTATCTACTAGTGATCTGGTAGCCTTCCCTAGATAAAGAATAGATTTTTAAAAACAGTAAATCTACCTTTAGTCTTTTAGTGTATCTTTTATCACAGGATATAGCTTCTTCAGTGACAAGGGAAATATAACCAAGAACAGAACATCCAGAGAGTTTAACCTGGGTTAATGTGTTTTTCCATGATCTATTTAGAGCTCTCTTTAGTTTGGCAATAGTTTCTTCACAAGTTTTTATAGTGTAGAAAGAAGTCATAAGAGCCCTTGTGTTTCTGATTTTCGCTTTTGGAAGTATATCATAAATAGCCATGTTATACAGCCTAATATATAATAGGAACCCACCCAATTCTCAGGAATTTCTTTATGTGCCTCATGTCCACCTAAAAACAATGCTTTTGAAGAGCATAATAAGTGTATCTATTGCTTTTGAGGAATGGGATAATGGCTTGTAGACCTAATTGGATATGAACTCCAAAGGGAGGATCATAATCATCATCATCTTCATTGATAAGATATCTTGGTCTCATTTAACCAAGAACTTCTTTTTCTTGACCCTTCAGCCCACTAGAAATGTGTGCCATGAGTGGAATAAATTCTTATGTTATTAAATCCTTGGGTTGCATGGAGAAAAATGGTGTCTTAAAAGAGCATATGTGGGAAGCGGCTGTGGCTCAATTGGTTGGGCTCCTGTTTACCAAATAGGAGGCCCCAGGTTCAATTCCCGGGGCCTCCTGGTGAAGGCAAGCTGGCCTGGGTGAGCTGACAGCCTGTGCGGCATGGTGAGCTGGCACAGAAAGATGACGCAACAAAGGGAGACAAGCAGACACAGAAAAATGCACAGCAATGGACACAGCGAGCACAACCAGCAAGGGGGGGGATAAATAAAAATAAATCTTTTTCTTTTTTTAAAAAAAGCACATGGTCCCTACAGTATGCTCCTGTCTCATGAAAGTAAAAGGAGTCTTTTCATATAGAAAATGAACATTTACCATGCCCTACAGGGTAGCCATTGTTATCTTTCTGGTTTCTAGTAAAATACCACATTCCTTGTGTTAAAGAGAACACATCACAATCCCAGTATTGGGGAAACTTATGGTGCAGCCCAGAGTCATTTTGAAAATGAGATCTGTCCAATTGGGTATATTTGATGTTTTCTGTCAGGGTCAAGTCTATAAGCATAAGGTGGATGGTTATTAGAGGAATACCTGTTTTGGTGGGATGGGTACAGACCCAGCAGTTACTCTGATCAGTTTCATTTGCTATATGGTGTGCTAGAAGATGAAGGAAATATGTTCAAATTACAAAGGGCAGGATAGGATAAAGAGGAGGTAAAATATAATCATAGTGAAGTTGAGTATTATTGGAAGTGGACATTGGGCCTTGTGAGGAGTCTAGGATATAAAACAGAACATTTAGACTGACAATGAAAGGAAAGAGACAAGGAGTAATATAAGGAAATTCAGGTGTGTCTTGATCCATTATCTTGAACATCATCTGCTTGTTCTGATATCTTGGTCAGAAGCTATCTACATCAGACACCATCTGTTTCTGGAGTCCTTGTGTCAATTTTAGCTTGGGGGTGAACCTCCCAGAGCTTAGAGCACATTTTAGTTGTGATACATAGAATTAGGTGTGATTTCTTTTTAGTTTCACTGCTATAGTGGTGGTCAATAAGACTCGATATTATTGTGCTTTTCATCTTAGTTATAAAGCAGTCTTTCATTTTCTGTTAAACCAACTACACAGCTTGAAGGTCATGAGTAGTCTTCTGTAGAGGAATGTCAGAAAAGGTAGCCTGGATCTGTGAATGTTGAAACTGGGTATATCAATTAGTCCCTTAAAATAATTAGGAATTTCACATTGTGATAAGTTGGAGTACAGTATAGAAGGATAAATAATGAGTTACATGGGGTTTCTTCTTAGGATTTCATAGGAGGATAGCTGATGTTTTCCTGATGGTTTAGATATGATGGTGATCAATGCTATGGGAAGAACCCTATGCCATGTAAAGAGAGCAGTTCAGATAATATAGCTAATTTAATTTAAGATACCATTTGCTCTTTCAACCTCTCCTGACAAATGAGAAAAATAGGGAGACTGAAGCTTTTGGTTGATAGGTAAGATTTTAAAAAGTTCCTTGATTACATTTCCAGTAAATTGGGAGCCTCTATTACTTGAGAGAATAGTAGGAATTCCCCAGGTGGGGAAAACAAAGTCTAACAGTTTCTTTAGCTACTTGAGGGCAGTATCCTTGTGACAAGGAAAAGTCTCTATCCATTCAGTAAATAGACATATAATAATAAGACAATAATATTCATATCCCATAGAGGGGATAGATGTATAAGGTCCATTTGAAGATGTCCAAAGTCCTGTGAATTGAAGAGTCCTGTCCCACTTTTAAAGTTTACCAAGTTATGTAATTGACTGTTCGAACATGATTCATGTCCTCATTTTGCTTCTTGTTTAAAGTCTTTTTTTTGTTGAAGATGACACTCTGACCTGTAGCTTATTGAAAGCGCTTTCAAGAGAGCACAGTGTAAAACAATGTAAATGATAAGGAAATTTGGTTGTTTCTGTGGCATGTAACATTTTTTTTAAGATAACTAAGATGGTTAAGAAAAAAACTTTTATATTCTTTTACTTAGAGAAGACCAATAATCAAGAAAATTTCCTCATTTTAACAGAGAAAACCAAATTCTAGTTTTGCATGAATATGCTGCTTTATAGAAATGCTCGTTAAAAATATTATAAATACACCTATCAAATTTTAGCCAGTGTTGACCACAACAATAAAATTCATTTCCATAAACCTCCTACAACCTTCTATACCCTTTCAGGTTTTATCCCACACATTTCCCTTTCTCATTCTGTAACAACGAGTCAATTTACTTTAGGACAAATTGACTCTCCTTTTCCTTAACAAAAGCTCGCCCTGCATATCATACATAATTAAGTTCCCAAAAAGATCTTGGAAATTGTCTTCAAGCCTGATATTCTACAAAACACAATACCCTTTGAAATAAAGTTTGTCAGAAAAATAGTTTGCTTTTGTTAAACACAAATTTATATTTTCATCATTTTAACCATTTAGTAGATATAATGGTAGCTTATTTGATTAATAAATCTGTGTAAATTTAGGAAGGTCATATCCAAGTATAATAAAATTACATGCTTGTATTCTACTTAACATTGATAACTCAGGAAACAAAGCTGTTTTATTTGACGAACAATATTAAACTAGTCCTGTTTGCCAAAGCTTTATTTAGATTTGTGCACTTGATTTTTTTTCTTTCTTTGTTGTTGTTGCACTTGATTCTTTGAGTACTCTTTTTACATTGAAAATATTTGAAGATTGCTTTCCTTAATATCTGAATCTTTAGGAGTATTAATTGATATATAAGTACTTATTTATCTTTAGGTCAATTTCAGTAGAGCTCTTTGAAGGAGTTTTTTTTAACAAATCAATTTTATTGTTACATATTAATAAAGCATAAATCCATCCACAGTATACAATCAATGGTATTTGGTGTAATCACATAATTATGCATTCATCACCCCAATCATTTCTAGAGCATTTTCATTATTCCAGTAATAATAATAATGATAATAATAATAATAATAATAATACAACTAAACAAAAACACAAAACTCATCTCCTTTCAATCTCTCTATGCTTATCCTGCTGAACATAGCAGTTATTCTTGCCAGGCAAGAAATGTCTACTGGGCAAAGCTGTCAAAAATAAGGGTGAGTTTCAAGTCTTCACAGATAAACAAAAACTGATAGAATATGTTACCAAAATACCATAATTACAAGAGATACTAAAGGGAGTACTGTAGCCTGAAAGGAAAAAAACAAAGGGCAAGAGACTTGGAGAAGAATGTAGAAATGAAGATTATTAGGAAGGGCAAATTAAAGGGCAAAAAGAGAGACAATAGTTTGATATGACAACAGAAATCCAACGGACAAAGTAGATGAAATAAGTAATGCCTTTACAGTGTAAACATTGAATGTTAATGGCTTGAACTCACCAATCAAAAGCAGACAAAAGAGATTTTAAATGCAAAACTGTTTTAGGGATGAAGAAGGTCATTATATAATAAAAGGGGCAATTCACCAAGAAGAAATAACTATACTAAATATTTATGCACTTAATCTATTTTCTTCTCATTCTGTTCTGTCTTTTCCAGTTCAGATGTTCTGTCTTCAAAATCACTAATTCTGTCTTTGGGCAATTCAAATCTACTCTTATGTGCCTCTAATGTATTTTTACTCTCATCCATCATGTCTTTTCTTTTATTCTCATAAGGTCTGTTACTTTTCTTTGCAAGCTTTTAAATTGTTCTTTATGCTCCCCAAGTCCCTACTTTATATCTTTTATCTCTTTAGTTATATTTTCTTTCAATTCTTTAAATTGATTTAAGAGAGTTGTTTATCACTGATTAATTGTCTTAAATCCTGTATCTCTTCAGGATATTTGGTTTGTTCCTTTGGCTGGGTCATCTCTTCCTGTTTCCTAGTATGGCTTGTAATTTTTTGCTGATGTCTTAGGCATATGAATATGTTGGTGAATTTACTCTGATGGCCAATTTCTCTCTCCTGACTTTTTTCACAGCACTTCTTTGACTTTTGCCTCAACATATTCTAAGTCTTTAAAATTGCCCAATTTAAGTCATCAAATTCAGACCAGGGACTTGTGGGACACAGATGTTCTCCCAGAAGTTAGAATACAGAGAGGACCAAAAGCAGTTTTTTTCCATGCAATTTCTAGACCGGCCAACAGGTGGTGCTCATCAACACACCACATCTCAAAAGAGATGTTTCAGTCCCATTTTCCTGTGTTTTGGTCTGGCCGGAGCCATAATTCAAAGCAGCCTTTGCTGGCCAAATTCACTGAAGAAAAGCTCCTTGACTCCCCCTCCCTTTTCCCTTGTAACAGCTGAGAAGAAGGAAAATATCTGTTCCTCTCTCAGTCAGCTGCAGTGTGCTAGAGGTTTTACCCCTGCTTAATATCTTGGGACTGGGGTAGGGGAGTCCTTCCTGGCTGCTGTGCAGATTTGGGGATTTGTAATTCACATCTGTTGTTTTGGGTTCTTTGTCTCTGTGTCCCTCACCCTCCTGGGAGTTGTGAAGCACTGTCCTGGTCTGCTGACCCCCAAAGCAGGTCCCTCAGACAGCTTTTGGTTCTTTCTCTATTGTTTTTGAAAGAGAGATAAGTCTTGCCTGCCTAATCTGATACCATCTCCCCAAAATTCCTCTTTTGAGGAGTTTTGTATGTGAATTTGATAATAACATCCAGAGGTAGGAAAATATACATCAAACATACTTTTAGACACAAATAGAGTTAATAGCTTCAATTTAAAAATTTTCAGCCATAAGTCAGACATGAAAACACAGAACCACAGAAATTCAGAACTCACTAGTATATATAAAAGAGCAGATTTTCTATCCTTGCCCCACTCTTAAAAATTTTTAATAAGAATTTTTGTTCTTGACAGATGAGAGCACTTGAAGTTATTTATTCAATATAAAGATGAATGCTTACCCATTGATATTTGTGGAGGAGAGTTTCAAGATTTTCTTGCCCTGACATATAATCTTATAGAAGCTTTGACTTATTTCTCAGTTCTATTTTACCCTCAGATTTATTGTGGAAAGAGGGATCTTTAGGTCCCTTTCCAGGTCAGTCCAACCAAATTTGCATTCAGGATTTAGCATATGAAGTTCTGACCAAGATGTCTACAAGCTGATATAGGTCAGTGACCCTGGATCACATTAACCCAAAAGCATTCTAAGTTCTACTTTGAATATTTGCTGGTCTTGTTTGGGGAAATCTTTAATTATAAATCCTAATTCCGTAAGGGTCCAAGGTTTAAATTCTGCTCTAGTGAGCATGCCAGTTTCAATAGAAGTCTTAATATTTAAAAGAGACAGGATTAGATAATTTTCCCTTAGGGGGTCAGGAGGAACCAGTTAGGACAACTATGAGGGAAGGGCTGGGTAAAGGGAAGCTGGGGCAGCAATAGGTTTAGTTTGCAGCTCATTCCCCTTTTATCAGTTTTTGGCCTTTTCTTTTCTATTGGACCTTTAAATAAAGCTGTTGTGTAAGCAAATAGTCATCCAGCAGCCCCCACATACCAATCTTGGCTCATATCTTTAAGGCATCTCTCAAGTGCACACTTCTGTTCATATGAAAAAAATTCTCAAAGTGGCCACTACAAAGACAAGTCATCCTTCATCAGATCCAACCCTGAAAGGAAAGTTACAGGAAGCAGTTCCTTCGTGCAAGTAGATATAAGAAGCAGTAGTTTTTAGCAGGTGGACGAGGGGGAGATTTAGAACAGAAAAATCTTATAATGGTTGTGGTCAGCTGAAATGTCTCTTGGGCCCTGAACTTTTGGCTCAGTCAACTGGATGCCTCTCAGACCTTAGCAGAATCCCCTGGTGTGTGGAAGTTCTAGACAGATGTCTAGAAATTAACATAAGCGGCATAATTACACAGGACAGAGAGGACTGACAAACTGCTCCCATGTGTTGCAGATTGGGAGTTGGCTTATCTACTCTAGCTGGCACCCAAACCCTATATGTCAGAGGAAGTCAGAAAATTAGAGAGCTGGAGGTATAAATGAAATGAAACCAAATGGAAAGTCTGACAGTAGAACCAAAACCAAAGTCCCTGATAAAAGGAAATTGAACTCAACACAAATTGAAGAGTTCAGATATAAGAAGGGGTTGCCTGGGAAATGTGGAGTCTTGGTGATTGAACAGTAGACACAAGGGGTCTGTCGTGGGTTCCTCTTCTGGTTGGTCCCTGGAGCCTGCATCCCTAGAGGAGCACCTTTTATATCTCAGTGGGACCTACAAACTTGTTCAGAGACAAATCAGAGTCCAGTCTGCAGATTATAGAGTTTTATTCTGGACACCAAAATTTTGCTGCAGCAAAAATGCTGAATCACTTGCAAAAGTGGAAGGAGCATCAAGCTTCTTGGGATGGAAAGTCTTTGTATAGACATTAAAAGGAAGTTAGCTTGACTCCTATTGATTTGAGAAGGGTTTGCCCATCTTAAATGGACAGGTTTAGGGCAGGTGGGTTTTATTTTGCAGCGAACTAGGGGCTTGATTGATTATCTAGGTCAGCTGCCTTGGTGGTGATTTCAAACTTCAAAAGATAGGAACAGGAAACTCGAAAGGGAGCTCAAAGAGGAAGTAGGACACCAGGTTTTTTGTTTGTTTGTTTTGGCTCTGAGTCCCCAGAGCTTTTTAGATATAATTTCATCAGTCTCCAAACAGCAAATCAGAGCAATTATAGGACTAGGCAGCTTCACCTGTTTCCCTCCTCTCACAGATCACCGTCCTGGGCTACCTTTTTTCAATGTCAAGGAAGTATTGTTTATTTTCTTCAATACATTTTTTTCCTGTTTTCTATTTTTTTTATAACAGGAGCAGTAATCTATTCCTTGTTGCAACTTCATGGACAGAAGCTGAAGTTAGAAATTGTTTTTATAGTCCAGTCTAGAGCCACACTGAGAACTATAATTAGTCTTTTTTTTTTTAATACTATGAAAGAGAAACAAAGTTGCTGCAGATTTCAGGAATTTGTTAAGTTCTTGTTTTTCTGGACAATCAGATCTGTGTCAAAAGTTTTCTTAATTGTTAGGCACTCTGATGGGGAAATGGTTATAAACAGCAAGATGAGAAAGACCAGGAAATAATTCAAATAACCCAGCTGTGTATCATTCAAAGATGACCTTAAGGTAGCAAGAAAAAATAGAAAATGCTCTCTGTAAGGCCGCTTTCAGAAGCCTTTTTCCAAATGTGTGAAAGGAAAAAAAATAGACTTTAGAAAACTTTCAAACAGTATCCTAGAGTAGATATAAGAGCAATAGAAAGGCATCCTGTCCTCTATTTTTAAATAGTCACAGACCTAAAATAGAAGAATCATAAAATATAAATTGAAAAGGGACATTTCCAACTTATAAAATCTCCAAATATAGCTAAACATTTCAAAAGGATTTAGAATATAAGCCCACTGGAAATGAAAATTTTGGCCTTCCAGATAAAATAAAATTGTGCCAAAAGTAAAGAAAGATATTAAAAAGGTCCAACTTGATATTTTAAAATAAAGAGTAAATGATTGGCAGGAAGTGAACTTTATTTTCCTTAGTTTACAGAAAGTACTCAAAATATTGAAAATTTATAACCATACTTTTTCCCTTCCAATATCTCCTCCTGTAACAGTTAATTTGTGACCATTATTAAAGAAAACCCCTTTCTTCTTTGTGATAGAACTGTAATTTTTATAGATGGGGCTCTAAATAAAATGGACTGGAATTATTTTTATAATCCCTCAAATTTGTATAAATAATGAGATTATAGCCAACATTACAATACCTACGTTATGTATGATTCAAGAATTAGTGAATATCAAAGGATCCCAGTGAGCAAAATCTCTGCAACAATAATTGCAAAACAAGATTATTGGAGAAAAGCCCTAAGAATGTAGATTAATTCTTCTCAGAATATTATAAACTTTTATCTTTATCTTTATATATATATATATATATATGAGAAAAGATTAGGACATGTGTTAGGCATGTGAAATCAGCAATATGGCATACATGAGTCCAGATTGATTCTTCCCAGAATATCATAATCCTTTCTAGTCTATGCTTTAGAGTTATAAAGTCAGCAACATGGTACACTTTAGAGACCCATTGCCTATTATAGTCTATCCCCTGGACCAGTAGCTAAGCATTATCCTCCTTGTTTCAGAGCAATTGCAGCCGTGGATAAATTAATCAAAGCCATCTTTAAGTAATCTGATCATCTCACATGTACTATATACTATGTATTGAAATATACAAATTTTCTCTTTTATCATAATGCTATATCCTTACCTGAGAAAGGTGATCTGATAATTTTGTTTCTGTAGTTTGAGAAGTGTCCCTGCTCACAGACCAAATATTTTAGATACTCCAGTACCAAATTTTCCTTTAGTATTTTTTGGATCTTATCTTCCATTATTCATGACTAAAGGACTAAAGTTCTTATTCAAGGACCCCTAATAAAACAGAATGACAAATCCCTGAAGGAGTTTAAGAATTCCATTACAGATGCATAAAATTTGCCTCCAATTCTGAAAAGAACAAATAGTAATTTTCAGGTTGCAAGTTCCATGAGAACATGATCTAATAAAGCCATGATGGCTGTTTGATGGCATCAGATAATTTCAAATGAACATTTGGTAAAATTATCCATGAGGATACCTATCACAATAAGGACAATTGGCCCATGATTTGAAGCACCAATGGAGAAATTGTCTTACAATGGAGTTTGTACTATTGCCTCTTTCTATGAATCATTATTTTATACTAAATGTATCCTCAAAGAATCAAACTGCATCCAATAAATTTAATCATATTACACAATAAATCTCAAGAATATAGGAAGAAAAAAATAAAACATCCAACAAGGTAGAAGTCACACTTTCTGGGATCTAATTTAAAAAGTCCATGGTATGCAAACAATCAGAAAAATGTAACCAAAAATAAGCAAAAAAATCATCCCTTTGTATAGATCCATATTACCACCAGGTATTGTTTTCCTTCTGCCTAAAGGTATTCCTTTAAGTTGTTTTTTTTTTTTCAATTTAGTTTTGCTTATTGCCTATAAACTTTGTCAGTCAAGGCCAGGACAGCATTTAATTTACAGCTACTTTTGACACACAAGATAAAAATGTTATAAGTATTCATATTCTGTGAATTATTAGGAATTCCATTCTGGTTGGTGGGAACAGTTTTTTCTTTTTGTTTTTCTTTTTTCAGGTCTGTATGGGCCCCAAGGATTGTTCCCTCAAATCTTTCCATGTGTTCTTAAATCTCAGGTTTTCTCATTAGCTGGTTAGTATTCTGCTGATGATTCAGGGAGAACCCTCTCAGAGCTCTGGGATTCTCTTTCCCTTTAGTTCTCTCCTTTCCAGCACTTTGCACTGCAAACTCTATCAACCTTTGCTTTATTTCTTCTTAAGCCACAAGCTGTTTCTGGTTTGCCTTTCTCTGTTCCATGCTCTGGAAATTGGGGCAATATTAGGTCTCACCTTGCTTATTTCCTTTATCTCTGTTATTTCTGTCTCATTGGCTGATGTTTAATGTCTTGACAACCTGTGTTTCATGTATTTTCTCGACTTGTTTTTATATTTGGTGCAGGAGGGTAAGTCTGATTCTTGTTACTCCATCTTGGTCAGAAAATTTTAATATATTTAGTTTTCATCAATGAACAAGGAGACATTTTTAATGAAACATAAACTTCACATTAGTATTCTTTCTATCTCTGATACCCATTTACTTACATAAATCCCAATGGCTATGAGGCAATTACACAGCAGATGGTTCAGTTCAAATCAATTAAATTGAACAGTATGTGTCATGAATAACTGGGACTCTCAAAGTGTGTGTTCGGAAAACACTCTTCTTTGAGCAACAATCCTCATGCTTTTAACAGTCCTTGAGAAAGCTAATCTCAGTTTCACTTTCAATATTTATCAAAATTATTAATTCTAGAATTCTTGTGTATTAAGTAGCCAGAAGAATCAAACATACTGTTATTTAATATTTATCCTATTAAGTATTTATTACCAGCATCTTTGAAGGTATGGAAAATATGTCTTATTAGAAACAAATATGACCATGGAGCTTAATTATGCTTTCATTTTTGCATATTTATTTTTGAAAATGTAGCAAAAGAAATAATGAGGTGGACATAACTTAAATTTCTGAGCAATGAAAAAATTAGAGGAATCCATTGAATGGCAGATTTTTATAACTTCTTTCCTCTAAAAGACAGCCACCTCCTAAAAGTTAGGATCTATGTCTTAATTTCTTATGTTTCTCTCACAGCACCTACCATGGTGATCATTTACTATATGTGCCTTTGTATTAGCCAGGGTTCTCTAGGGAAACTGAATCAACAGGAGATATCTGTAAATAGTATAAGATTTTATAAAATTCTCCCATGTGACTGTGGGAATGCATAAGTCCAAATTCTGCAGGCAGGGTGCAAACCAGGGGCTCCGATGAAGGTCCTTGATGAGTTCCCAGGAGACACTGGCTGTCCAAAGTCAAGCTGGAAAATTCTCTCTGAATGCTGAAATCACTTCCCCTTTTAAGGCATTCAACTGATTGGATAAAACATCACTCATTGCTGACCGGCAATCTCCTTGGTTGATTATAGATGTAATCAGCCATCTATGCAATAAACTCACTGGTAACTAAAGACCATAAATGTCCTTGCACTACAATTAGCCCAGTGCTTGATTGACCAGACAACTGGGAACAAATACCTGGCCAAGTTTACACATTAGCCTAACCATCACAGCCTGAGACCATTATTTTTTTAAAGTTGATAAACAGCTGATTTAATCCACTCCAATAGGTATGAAAAGTCCTGGAGAAGCAGGCACTAAATTTATATTTAAGTCTTCTATTTAACTTCTTCCAAAAACCTATTTGTAAAATAAGGAAGATGTTAGCACCAGTCTCATAGGATTGCTGGAGGCATTAACTGAGATATGTTTAAATCTCTTTGAATAGTGTCTGAAATAAAATAAACACCTAATACATTTTAGCTATTATTTTAATTATTAATCCAGTTATTAATACTAAAATTACTAAGAAAGATTTCTTAATATTCATATTTATCTTACATGAAAAATTGCACAAATTCTCTGATGTACTCAATATATGGAATCGATGCATCACTATAATTTTTCCAGCATAGTAAACTTCAGGAAAATCTTTGAACCCTTTCACTCTATCCCATCAGTATCAACTAATTTTGAAGTTGAATATATGTGAGTTTTTCAAAGACTTTGACCTTCAAACACAATGAAATCTTGTTTAAGAGCATAGTAAAGGTGCTAAAGTCCTACTGTTAGAAGAAATATGATAATTCAATGTTAAAATAATTCAGAAAATATGGAGAATAATTCAGAAAATACACGTATTCATGTATAACAGATTGAAAATAAAATGTCAATTAAGAAAATGTAAATTGTATTTTAACCTCATTTTAACCATTCAACATATATTTAGCCCTCATTATATGCTTGAGACTCAGCTAGGTTTAGAGGTTAAAAAGATAAATGACAGCAGTCCCTGTCTTCAGGGCACTTACAGGTTTATTTTGGGGATGAGTCAGAAACAGGTGGTTTCAGCATAAGGCTGAGACTAAGCGCTATAATAGCATAAACCCAGAGAAAGAGCACCAAGCCTGGCTTGGAGTTTGAGGAAGGCATGTGTGAGAGGATGCTTTAGCTGACTTTGAGGGATGAGGGCAAATACTGTTGGCAAAGAAAAGCAAAAAGCAACATGAACAGAAAATAAGCAAGAAATCTGATTGTTGGTCTGTATTTTTAGAACAGAAAAGTCGTGAGGTGAGGAGCAGCAGAGGGTGAGGCTGGAGAGGTAGATGGTGTCCAGGGCACCTAGAGTCTCATAAACCATGCAAAGGAAATAGGCTTTCTTTTGTGGCAATAGGGAACCACTTATATTTGTATCAGAGATTATATTTTTCCCAGTGTTTTGTGGAAAATATCTCATTTTAGTAATATAAATTATTTGAGTGGAATAAAAAAGACAAATAAAAAAAAGACCACATCCTGCTTCCAAGTACAGTATCAATCATAGAACTATATAGATCATAAGGCTAGACATTAGAAATTGCTTAATTCTGTAGCTTCAATTTACAAGTCAGAAAACTTAGTGATAGAGAAATAACCAGTGACTTGTTGAAGAACATATTCATAGAAGACATAGAGCTCTATTACAGTCAATGTGTGAACATGCACAAACATGTACACAAATACCCATACACTCACTTATGCACAAATTAGAATAAAAATTCATTATAAATATCAACCAACTGATTCCAAAGTTATATGGAAAGCCAAAAAACCCAGAATAACCAACATAATACTGAAGATCAAAGTCAGAGGATTGACACTACCTGAATTCAAGACTTACTGTGAAGTTACAGCGATCAAGACAGCATGTTATCGGCAAAAGAATAGACAAATACTTCAATGGAACAGAATAAAGATTCACACAAATATAGTCAAAAGATTTTTGACAAAGAAGCAAATGCAGCTCAATATAAAAAGGTAGTCTTTTCAACAAATGATGCTGAAACAAGTGTACATCCACATGCAAAAAAAAATAAGTCTAGACATAAACCTTATACCTTTCACAAAAATGAGCTCAAAATGGATCACACACCTTAATGTCTTATTCAAACATCTTTCTTATGGTTGCCACTCAAATATCTGAAAGGAAATCAAACTCAGTACTTTAAGGATGGAATTAATTTTCTTCCCAACCTGTTTCTCTTACAATATTTCCCAATTCCAAGAAGGGCACCAACATTTACCAAGATGATCAAGCATGAAACTTGAGAGATGGTTTTTAACCCATACTTCTAACTCACCTTGTACACCCAATAATTCATCAAATTCTCCAATTCTTCTTCTGAACCAGCTCTGAATCCATCCACTTATATTCTTTCCTAATTTCACTGTTCTAATTAAACCTACTTGTCTCCTACATGAACTCTAGTTTTGCTGCAATCCACTTTCTTCATTCCATAATAAAAATATGCCATGACATTCCCTATATTAAAAACAGAACAAACAAACTTATATGACTTCATTGTATCTGTAACACACAAATCAAACTTACTCACATGGTCCAGAATGCCTTTCATCATTTTAGTTATTCATTCATTCATTTAGTCATTCATTCAACAAACATTAATTGACAGCACAATGTATTCCAAACAATGTTCTAATCTATATTTCTGTTTTAGGTTATTGTAGACTATGTTTTTTTTTGGTTTCAGAATAAAAATCATTCCATTGGGAACAAAAAAAATATTAGATAAAATATCTAAAAATTTTCTTATAGCAACTGACAAGTTAGTAAGTAATAACCAGGCCAAATCTTAAATAAAAGTAAAGATTCAGAGATCTAAGCCAAGCTCCTTTAATCTGGTTTTCCCTGAGGATGTTCCACTATTTGAAGGAAACTATGCTATGGAACTGGGTTACATATGTGGGAAGGTGAGGGGGCAGAGATCAAAGGCTGAGACCTGCTTGAATTTACTAGATTTTATCTCAACCTTGAACTAGATTCCTACGTGCTTATTTCTTGCAAAAATGAACTGGAAGTAAAGCCACAACATCCCCACACCCCCAGGGGCTTCAGGGAGAGTTTGTTTGGCTCTAAGCAAAGGAAGGGCAAAAACAAAACAAAACAAAAAAAACAGATAATTTTCCACTGAGAGGGTTTATATTACTGGATTTGCAGCTAAATTTCATACCACCAGGAATCAGGAATGTTGTTTAAATTGGTCTCAGACTGGTAGCAGTCCTAAGTACCTGAGAGAAACAAATACAAATCCTCTCTAAAAGAAGCACTTTTATCCTAGGCCGCTGGGAATCTTCACATGTAATTTTTTTTTTAAATAGGCAATGATGAGCACACTGTAATAGATAGTCAATCACATTAGGAAACATAGTATCATCAGCAAAAACCAATAGAGACAATGGATGGCAGAAATTTGAAATATTGAAATTACTAGACTCATCTTATGAAATAACTTTCCTCATTCTGTTTAAATAAATAAAGAACACATTCAAATATCTGCAAGATACAGGAGACTATAAATATGTTGAATAGCATATTTTGAAAAAACACAAACACAATTTCTAGAAATGAAATTACAATGAAAATTAGAATAAAAACATAAATGGGTTTAGCACTGCATTAGGGTGAAAATACAATAAATGAAGTAAGAGAGGTATCCAGAATGCATCATAGAAAGACAAAAAATAAAAATAGAAAATGGAATGTAAGAATCATAGTAGGGAGAGTTTTAGAGTAAAGGATCCCTTTAATTGTAGTACTAGTAGAAGAGTGGGAGGGGTCAAAGCAATAGTTGAAGAAATAATAGCTATGAATTTTCCAGAACTGATGAAAGGCAACGATTCACAAGGTTCTCATGTTTTTTCTTATTTTTGTTTGTTTATTATATTCTCACCACTGGACTGCCACACCCTCATGTTACTGGATTTTGTCTAGGTTCTTGACTAAGCTACAAGAAACGAATTTCGAGAGCAAGTCACGTTGATTAGGCCAGTAATTTATTAAAGTAGGGAGGGAAGAGAAATGGGAGAAAATAACAGATCATGGGTCCCAGGTAGAGTGGAAGGGGCTGAAGAGTGATAAAACTTCCCATTATAGATTATAAATCCCCAGGTTTTACTTGCGTGGACATCATGGCAAGGGAAAAACGATGAGAGCTGGGCCAGGAAAGCAGGAACCAGAGTGAAGGCAAGAAGAAGACTGATTTGGCTTCCTGTTTGCCTTTTAAACCATTAATTATTCCACCCCTTTGCTAATGGCATGGGAGGAGTTCCAGCTGTTTGCTGTTTTGATTGATTACCACACCCATCAATCCCCCAGGAGAGCCCAATGATAAAGCCCCTGGAGAAAATCCGGGGCTTCTCCTGGCTTCCGGAGGAAATCTCATTCCAAATGGGAGAATCTCATGAGGGTCATCCAGCAGCCATCTTGAGGGTCTTGGAGGACACATGCTTATGGTAGCATTTTTCTGCCAGGTTCCAGTCAATTGATCAGAAAACACCTTTTTGAGTATAATGCAACAATTAAGGTGTGTTATACATGAAAAGAGGGAACCATGCATGAGTTGATAAAGTGAGTGGGTAGGTACTATTTCAAGCATAACAAACAGCTCGTACAAAGGCTTGAAGGTTAAATGGAGCTTGATGAATTCTAAAGCGAAGTGTACTGCATTTGCATCTGGAGCTATCTATTAATATTTATGAATTAAGAACCAGGTTGAGGAATATTTGAAGGAGTCGTGGGTTTTCTTACTAGCTTCGTAAATCTGTTTCCTATATATGTCTTTTCCTTCAGTGCAATAACTAACTGTTGTGGTTATGATAAAAGGTTTGTTCATGTCACTAGCCTGGCTTCCAGGTATGGTATATGAAAATACAGTCTAGGGACTCCTATATTTACTGAAATAAGGGGAGATTTACTCTGTGTTTGGAATATTTTAGTTTATTTCACTCATAATTGTCTGTTTGTCTGTGTGTTTATTCCCCTTCACCTGTGATGCAGAGGTACAGAATAACCTCAGTCTCTGTTCATGTATCTCAGTGCTGAGTCCCCCAGTAGGAGCATTTCTAAACCCTTCTTTGAGGATCAGTTATGCTCCATCTGGAGAACTTCCTCCTTTCTCTATACACAGAAGAGCAGGGGCACAGCTCCGCTGTGTTCTGGATTCATTTTTAAAAACTATTTTCTTCTCTTTGCATCATGTTCCTTCTATTTCTTGACTCCAACCTGGGAGCTTCTCTGAGACAACCTAGAGAAAAATTACCCTGAATCTGTTTCTCTCTCTTTCATTTTGGGCAGTTGATTCCCTCTGTTCTCTTTGTTTTTTTATGTTTTTCCCATAAGATTGTTGCTGGAAGTTGGATTTGTAGGTTCTTGGCTATGTAGCATAAAGGAATTTAAGGATACACTATGAGGGTAGGCAAGCAAGTAAAGAGTTTATTGAGATATGAGAGAAAGGGAAAGTACACATATGAGACATGGAAGTGGGTGTCCTCAAGGGAGAAGTATATGCTGGGGCCCCAAGGTAAGCTTTTTAAGGCTATTCTTTTCTTCTCCCCCTTTCCCAGGTTGGGGAGGGACCCTAGGTATTTGCTGTGCTGATTGGTTGCTTTGCTGCCTTCTCATTGGTTTATACTATGGACCACTCAGTCTGTACCTGCTAGCTTTCAGGGAACCAGTGGGGAGGCCTTTCTGTTTGGAGTTATCTGGGGCTTATTTTAAGCCCAGAAGTTTCAAATGGGACCTTGTGACCAGGTTCTTGGTGGGCTTTTCAGCTGTAACAGTTATGGCTTTGTTTCTGAACAGCTTCCTTCCCTCAGGGAGTTTCCAGGCAGGGTCTTGTGGCATATTCTTTGCTGGATCTCAGCAGTGATGATTATGGATTTGTTCTGACCAGCAGCCTTCCTTCATTTCGTATACTAACCTGCCTAAAGATGATGTCATTGCCTTTTAGAAATTATGCTAGAATTCTCGTCTTATCATGACATCCTTTCTGATTTGTTTTTTTCACTACTGAGGTTTGATTTTTAAGCTCCATTTTCTTTCATTTCTTCCAAATGAGAACTTTCATTTTTTTTTTTTTCATATTAGCATCACCTGAGAAATGAAAAAAAAAATCAGTACCCAGGCCCAAACCCAGAGTTGGGCAGCCACAATTTAAAAAAAAATTCCCCAGATGACTTGATGTATAGCCAAGTTTGACAGATACTGGTGTACGACTTCTCCTAATAATTTAGAAAGTCCTTGATGGCAAGAATTTAACCTTATTTATTTAACTAGGGCTTTGAATCTAAGCAAATAAAGTTTTATTAATTTGAATTAATAGTGCTCTGAAAAGTTCAGAGTGTGCAAATTAAGGGTATTTCTTCACATTATTTTATTTTCTCAGGCCTCTGGGAACTGAAAAACAAAACAAAACAAATAAACTTCCTGAAAATATTCATCTCAATTTTCTATGCAACTAACCAACCTAAATTAAACAAAAATCTATGATCTGGATGTGATTATAAAAAAAAACAGTGCATTTTCCGTGGTTTACTAAGTGTCCCAGAGCATACATGCACACATAGCCAACAGTCCAACCCCTTGTGCCTTCTATACTTGCTTTTATATGTTAAACAATTTAATATTTTCACTTCCAATGTGAATTTTCAATCATCAGGATAGCAATTTTCAATGATCACTTAGTGCCTAGGATTTTGTTTGATGAGTTTCCGGGGATTCTTTTCTTTCACACTCTGCTTCATATGCTAATAAATCAATTTCATTCACCTGGGATAATGTAGCTCAGTGTAGTGAATAAATTGACTACACAGCACAAAATCTAAGCCTCAGAACTGTGAATCACCAAGCTATAAATATGCTGGAAGCTCCCAGATAGCTGCTGATAAATTATAGAATGGAGCTTTTTTCTGTAAGTTGCTGCTGTATCCTCAGGGTGGCTCAGTACGTAGGTTCAGAGCTTTATCTTTTTCTTAATCTGAAAAAAAAAAATTGTGAAATATAAAGGTGAATAAAATTAATAATAAATGCAACCTGAAGTTTTATATTCAAGTGTTGTTTGCACTGTGAGGATGTTTTTCATCATCCAGTTCAGAGAAATTTCCCCTAATTATGCCATATTTGATCCAGAAGCTTATTAAACTGATCTGTGCGCATGTCTTCTTTTTGATGGAAAAGCCCTGCAGATAGCACAAATCTCTTGGGGTTGGCTGCTCAGCAAGAGAGAGGACATATTCACAATTTAAAAATTAATATTTTTCAGTGTGGTTATGGTAACAATTTGTTATTAGATAGATTGTATCATAATTTTCACAGTGCTGTTCCACAGCAAAAGTGTGAATCAGAAAATTATATGTTTACTGCTGGAGATCCATCTTACAAACACATTCTAACCTTCCAGATCACTTCTCTTCTCTCCTGCAGGTAACTGGAGCTAGTGGATTCTCCTAACCTGCTATAAGGATTCCTGCGTCCCATCTAAAAACTGCTGAAACAGAGTGTCTTGGGGAGTTGTGGTGGATTGAATTGTGTACCCCAGTTTGGACATGTCCTTATTCTTGGACTGCATTCTGGTGGATATGAACCCATTGTAAATAAGATCTCTTCAAGATGTTAACTTCAGTTAAGGTTTGGCCCAACTCAATCAGGTGAGGCTATAATCTGGATTAATGGAATTCCGTGAAAGCAGAATGAATGTCAGATGGAGAGAAGCCATAGCGAGCAGCCAGGAGCTGGAACGCAATGGAACCCAGAAGAAAAAGGAGAAGACACCTCCATGTGCATTGCCTTGTGACAGAAAAGCCAAGGAACCCCAGCTTGCCAGCCGGCCAGAAGATACTGACCATGAGCAAGACTTCTAGGCTCTGAAACTGTGAGCAAATAATTCCTGTTGTTAAACCAAGCCATTGTCTGGTGTGTTTTAGGAGCTAGGAAACTAAAACAGTTAAGGGACTCTCGTGCATTATTATTTTTAAAGTTGCATTAGGTTATTTTGAGGCTATTTGGAAACCTAAAGCTCCCTTGTATCCTCATAATCTAAATCACTTAATTACATCTCAATGACCCAGCCCCCAACCCTCTGATTAAAGAGGCCAAGCCTGAGAAACATGTAAAAGAAGAATCATATGACAGACGATACTATAAGAACACATTCTCTCCTTTTATTTCTGTGCACTTTATTCTTAAGTGGAAGGCATTTTTTTTGTTTGTGTTTCTTTTGATTGAAATATATTTATTCAATAAATATTCATTGAACATTTACTATGTGCTAGCAATTCTTTTTTTAACTTTATTTTGTACATTTAATAATTGAATATATAAACAATTAAAAACTAAAAAAGTAAACACAGATGAATAAGTATGTACATTTCTCAGCTAAATGTACTGGATACATATAAAATTTTTTTTGAGTCAAACAATATGTTACACAATATGCTTGGTTCATAGTACCACATTCATATAGTATTTCTTCTTTTGTGTCTGGCTTGCTTCACTCAACATAATGTCCTCCAGGTTCATCTACGTTGTCATATGCTTTACAACTTCATTTCTTCTTATAGCTGCATAACATTCCATCGTGTGAATAGACCACAGTTTGTTTATCCATCTGTTGATGGACACCTGGGTTGTTTCCAACTTTTGGCAATGGTGAATAACACCGCTATGAACATCAGTGTGCAGATGTCTGTTCGTGTCACTGCTCTCAGTTCTTCTGGATATATACCCAGTAGTGGTATTGCAAGGTCATGTGGCAAGTATATATTCAACTTCTTTAGAAACTGCCAAACAGTCCTCCATAGTGGCTGTACCATTCTGCACTCCCACCAACAGTGAATAAGTGTTCCTATCTCTCCACATCCTCTCCAACATTTGTAGTTCTCTCTTTTTAATAGTGGCCATTCTGAAAGGTATGAAATGATATCTCATTGTAGTTTTGATTTGCATTTCCCTAATCATTAGTGATATTGATGTTGTATTTCTTCTTTGGACAAATGTCTATTCAAGTCTTCTGCCCATTTTTTAATTGGGTCGTTTGTCTTTTTATTGTTGAGTTGTAACATCTCTATATATATCCTAGATATTAAACTCTTATCAGGTATGTGATTTCCAAATATTTTTTCCCATTGAGTTGGCTGCCTTTTCACCCTTTTGGCAAAGTCCTGTGAGGTGCAAAAGTGTTTAATTTTGAGGAGGTCCCATTTATCTATTTTTTCTTTTGTTCCATGTGCTTTGGGTGTAAGGTCCAAGAAACCACCACCTACTACAAGGTCTTGAAGGTATTTTGCTACATTTTCTTCTAGTAGTTTTATGGTCCTGGTTTTTATATTTAGATCTTTGATCCATTTTGAGTTGATTCTTGTATAAGGGGTGAGATAGGGGTCCTCTTTCATTCTTTTGGTTATAGATATCCAGTTCTCCCAACACCGTTTGTTGAAGAGTCTGTTTTTTCCCATTAACATGGACTTCGTAGGTTTGTCAAAAACCAGTTGACTATATATAGGTGAGGGTTTATTTCTTGGTTCTAAATTCTATTCCACTGATCGATGTGTCTATCTTTAAGCCAGTACCATGCTGTTTTGACCACTGTAGCTTTGTGTAACCGTTGGGGAATTTGATGTAATTATGAATTCCAAAAATATAATTGGATCATGCCTGTAATCTGATCTGTTAATCTGGGCATGATTGAATTATGATTAGGGCATTGACTGGGCCATGTCAGTCAGTAGGGCGTTGAGCCCCACCCCCTGGTGGGTGGGGAATTGAATGTAAAAAGGCAAGGCAAAGAACAGAGGA
>JAQZBX010012893.1:0-40587 GCA_029593785.1 Cabassous unicinctus
TACACTATAAAGTTTGTGTAGCTCTTTCAATATAAGGCAAAGTGGACTTTCAGACAGAAAGCATTACTAGATATAAAGTGGCACATTTCATAATGATAAAAGCATCAATCTACAAGGGTAGTATAAAGATTTTAAATTCATATGTTCCTAATAACATAGCCTCAAAATACATGATGATTGTTTTCCTTCTCATCATTCAATTCTCTCCTCAAATATCTCTGACATAGAGGTGTTCCCTGGCTATCCTTTCTAAAATAGTCTCCTTTTCCTTACTCTATAGTCCCTCTCCATCCCACCAGGAGATTCTGGTGCTCTTTTACACACCATGAATCCTCACACTTCTTGAGAATTTTTCTCTAATTCTATAACATTATTAAGTGCTTACTTGTGTGTGGTGTTCAAATAGGCAGGAATTTACAACATGGAATAAGCAAAAATGGCTCACCAAGGCTTATTTAGAATGTGTAACAAATACATTAGTCAATATGTAATTTTAAGGAAAAGGTAAAATTAACTGGAGTAACAAGATTCCAAAAGTCAGGAAGATTCTATGACACCTGGACAACACAGCATCAAGAGGATCAGACTATGAAGTTTCTTTTCCTGCACTGAATTCTCTTGACTTCAGTTCTGTCTTAAATCTAAAGCACAGGAATAAGTTCTTAATCTGATTTTGGCCCGTATCCCCCCCACCAAAAAAAAAAAAAAAACACAAACCATTGAGAGAGGCTACATGGATTTTTATTATTATTGATTGTCTGCAAACCTCAATGTTCTTTTTCTCCTAAAGGCTTTAGAAAATAAAATTCAATAGCATATTATTTCACTTTTCTCTTTATAATATATTTTCTTATTTCTGACTTCATTGGATTATTTAAAAACCATCCTTAGAGGTGTGCTTGGTAGGCATCATAGAAACTAGTTAGAAAAGTGAAGTTCAGAGTGGTTGCAGATTTGATCAGCTGGTAAATGTGTTGGGACTCTTCATTACCTATTCTGCTTTTAGATTATAATATCATTGTTCTTTATAGTTTATGCACTTTTATTTATGTGTGTTGGGATGCAAAATATTAAAAGTTAAAAAAAACACCTCAGTAATTTCCCTCTGTTCTGAAATAACTAGGCTATAGAAATGTTACTCATACGAGTACAATTGGAAAACAGCAGAAGCTCAGTCCCTAAATTTAAAGCCCTGGTATCAACTTAAGTTCCTTCTTCTCCTTGATTCTCAAAGCTGGTCAGTCACTGACCTCTATATATGCACATGTGTATGCTCTCAACACAACCTGAATATTGAATTTTTAATGGACATTACAAAAAACTGTCAAAGAGATCAGCACTCTGAATGGCTAATGATCAGTGCATTTACTCCCCAAAGCTGAGTGATTCCAGAGGAGGTGAGAGCATGTCCAGCTAGGAAGAATATAGCAAAACCACTTGGAGAGCATTGAATTTCTTTAAGTTTTAAAATTAGTTTCTTGTTAGTCATATAAAAATAACATGTGCATATAGCTTTTCAAAAGTTATAGAGTTCTAAAAGGTTTATAATAAAAAAATATTCCTTACCCTAATTTTTCCCATGTCCCAGGACATCATCCCAGAGGCCACATTGTTAGCTCTTATTTAATATTTACCACCATATTTTCAAATGACACACTTGTATTGATAATCCTTAATTTATCAGACATTACCTATTTATCTTCCTGTTATGTTAGATGAGGATTTATCCCTTTTGCTCTATTGTACCTAATTTCCTGACTCCTCTACTTTCTAATAGATCATTAATATATTTTTCTTTAAAAATGGTCAATGTTTACATTATTATGAAATGCAAATACTGTTCATTCCTGAGCCAAGGAGTGTACTTTGAAAATGGTTTCTTTTGTTTTTCCTTAACAAGTGCATCTTTTGGTTAGTTTTCTATGAATACAGTGTTTATTTATTTTTACCACATGCCCCAATGTGTGTGCATGAGTGTGTGTGTGTGAGTATGTGTGTGCATGTGCATATAGACTTCTATCAATATAATCTTAAACCATCGAATAGGTTAGAGAATGCATTGTTTCCATTTTATTTCCTTGGAGGCCTCACCCACAGCCCTCTGTTTTCTTGTGGCTGCTGTCTGGCATTGCTGTAGAGCTGTTGCTCAGAACCCCTTTTTCCTCTATCCTGGGGAATCACGATGCCCATGTGTGTGTTCCGTCCTGATCTACTTCCTCACATCGCTGGAGTACACATTCCAGCATCTTACCAAGAGAGTTCTGTTACATCTAAAATGTCTTTAGTTTAGTCTGAGATTTGACTAACAGTTTGTTTGATTAGAAAATTCTGTTTTGGAAATCATTTTCCATCATAATTTTGAAAACATTGCTCTACTGTCTTTCAACTTCCCAAATTTGCTGCTGAGAAGTTTGATGTAGTTTTGATTCTTGATACTTTTAATATGATCTTTCTCTCTCTCTTTAAGTTTTTTTTTTTTCTCTCAAAGTTTTTAATATCACATTTTTATCTATAGGGCTCCAACATTCCATGGTGATGGAAAAATTGAAATATTTTTCATTTATTATGCTGGAAATTTGGTAGTCCCTTTCAATTTAGAAACTGATGTCTAATGGTTTTGAGAAAATTTTCCTTTATTTATTTGAAAATTTCCTCTCCTCCATTTTTTAATTTTGCTTATTCTCCATCTCCTATACATAAGATGGTATTTATATTCTAATCATATTCTCCATATATTTGCCATTTTAATACACTCTGGGCAATTTCCTTGAGTTTATCTTCTAATCCTTCTAGTGCATTTCTCATTTGGACTATTTTGTTTTTAATTTCCAAGACCTCTTTCACATTATCTGGGAATTCTATTTCATGGATCCAATATATCTTCTTATTTCTCAGAGAATTTTAATTTAAGTTTCTTCTCCTTGCCTTGATTTGCATTGCCCAGATATCCTTGTTCTGTTTGTTTGGTTTTTTTTTTAATTTGTTTATTGACTTTTCATTTGAAGGAATAGCCATTCACTCATAATTAATAGGAAGAACTTCAGAGCTGAGTGGAAGCTTCATGGGTCTTATCAATTCCTGGATTCACTGTATGGTGAGTAGGCAGCAACCTGGCTCTTTCATTTAGGGAACTCCCACATGTCAGTACTTGGAATCACTGTCTTTGTGGCCATTCGGCATTCCAGGAAAAGTCTAGGAGTTTGGGGTAGAAGGGATAAAGCAGTGTATGCCTGACTCTAGGGGTTCTGGAAATAGGACAGGGAAATGGTGAAGAGGCTAGGAATCCCACTATCAGTGGTGTAAGGTTCTACTTACTCTTCGTCTTTTTGGCTCCCCACTTCATTCTACCTCTTTCTGTGCCCCAGAAGTTTCCCTGGTTGTATTTGTTAAGGGAATAAACCTCCAATTTTTTCTCGGGATGGTGAGAAGCAGTGATTTAGTTGTGTAGGGATGGGGGGGAACCCAGGGCAGCGACTCCTTTGTCTATAGGCTTTCAATCTTGCTTTCTGCAACCCAAGTTTCCCCACCACTTCCCTCAGGACTTGGTGTACCCAGGGCCTGTTCTGCTAGGCAGGTTGATTTGCTTCCTTGATCTTCTTGCACTATATACTTTTTTCCATCTCTCTTGGGATATTGATCATGGATTTTAAAAGTATCTCTGCTGATCGCCAAATGCATTTTGGGTTTTTGCCTTTGCCTTTCAAAAATCTGTTGAAATCACTTGTCTTCCACTGTCTCCTCTCCCATTCTCTTTGTCCTTGTGGCCATATACATTTTGAAATACTATTTCTGTGTGTAGTGTGAAAGTGTGTGGTTAATCCTCCATTTTCCCCCATTCATCCTTTCTCTACAACACATGTGAAGTGTTGAGCGGCAATGTGGTTCAGTGGGAAGATCCTGAAATTTGGGGTTAGACTTATCTGTTTTCAGATTCCAGCTTTGCTTAGTCAGTGTGTGATTTTTCTGCATGTCACTTAATTGTTCTGTCAAGTCCAGCAGAGACATGTAATAAAACATTGGCTGAAAAGCATTCATTGAATTGGATAATTAGAAGGTCACTGGTGACCTTCACCAGTGCAGTTTCCATAGAGTGATGGGGGCAGAAGCCGGGCTGCACTGGGATTTATTCATTAATTACGCTTCTGTCACTGTCTGCTGGGTAAGTCTCCTCTAGCACAGTTTCTAGAAAAGCTGTGAGTTTTGGGCTTTGCTCACATTGCCAGCTGCTTTAGCACTTCAAATGAGCTGCCACGTGTATGCAGGCTTTTCCTTCAAGGCTCATATAAGCCAGCTGTTGCAACAAGCTTCAAAATGCTCACCCAAACTGGCAGTAGTCCAAAGGAACCAGGAAAAAACCGTGTAGCAGGAAAATTGCTTTGGGAAGGCAATGTGGAAGGGAAAGTCTGAGAAAGGAGCAGCTTACCAAAAGGCAAAAAAGGCCTTTTGCCAATAATATAGTTGGTGAAAAAATATGGCAGCAAGAAAAAAAGAGGAAGAAGCATCTCTAAGTCTTTCTTGAGTAGCTAGGCTGCCAAACCCAAGGTAATTAGCTCAGGTCTTCTGATTTAACTCTGGGCCAAAGCAGAGATGCTGATGGTCAAAGATGTGTGACCAACGGAAGGCAGAAATGAATGAAACAGATTACTTTGAATCACTTGCAACTCTTCTACGGCAGGTGATCTCTTCTTAGCCAGAATCAATCTCTGACCTTTAAAGGAAGAAATTCTATAAGGGATCATTTCAGGAAGGCTTTGATTGCTCAGTTTTATAAACAGTCCCAGAGCTCCTTTCTGGGGCCCTAAGTTCTAGTCAGTGTTTTGTTACCTCAATTGCAATGTTGTTTGTTTGTTTGGTGGTTTTACTACACAATCCATTTTCATAAACTGTTGCCCAGCTGCACACACTGGTGGAACAGCAACTAAAACAAAAATGCTATTATTTATTCTGTTCAGAAATGAATTTAAAATTCTAGAGACTGGGGAATAGTAAAATGAGAAGCTTAATTTTTTTTTTTTTTTTAGTACAAAAGCTCAGTACCAATTTTGAGATCTTTACCTGAGGAATACCTCTTATGACTTTTTTTTTATAGAGCAAGGACTCATATATAATGTAATCTAATTGAAGTTTTTTCTACTGACTTTTAAAAAATAATTCTTAAAATTGCTTATACAATTCTCCTAGAAAGTGCTCATTTTAATCATCAGTCAGCATTTTTATTATATTATAATCCTTAATTGATTGACGTTTAATCACAGTCTTTGTATTTTAGTATCCCTTGTCTCATAAGAGGCAATTTTCTCTTTACTGTAGTTTAACAGCTGATGAAAAAGATTTAAGGAAACCTATAAACTTAAGATTGGTTAATGGTCCCTTATAAAAGAATATTACACTTCTAGGATCCATTGCACAGATGTGATACTCAATTGTAGAAATGTGCATGGGGTTTATTAAATTACAGCACAAATCTTCAGTCTTCTGAGTTATTGTCCATGTTGGTATTGTTAGGCAAATGGGGAGACACATTATTGCTTCCAGTTGTTCACATTACTGTGGCGTAATGTAGTCAGAGACAGCTGGCACATCGCTGTCGGCAAACGCAGAGCAGCAGCAGCTGCTGAGAACTGGGCCCCAAGTGAAGGTCCAGCTCCGCTGAGTCAGTGCTGGGTGGCTCATCAAGGTGTCCAGAAAATGAGAAATAAATAAATAAACCAAGCTAGCTGTCAGGGACGCGAGGAGAGAGCGGGTAGGGGAGAGGGAAAGGGCCAGAGAGTAAGAGAAAAGAGGAAGAGATGATCTTAGATAACTACTTTTCTAGATTGTTTCTGGATTTTATTATTTTTTACATATCCTAAGGACCCTTGCAGAGCTCACTGCTTAAAAATGGCCTTTGGCCTTCTTTATCGGCCAGACCCTTAGTTCTGTTGGGGTAATTTTTTTTTAATCCAAGTTAAGATGGTCTTTTGGTGGGTTTTTAGTTGTTGTTTTTCGAACCAAACCAAAACAGCAACAACAAAAAACACACAAAAGGTACTTGTGGAACTACTATATTTGATATAAGAAAAGATGCCATGGCAACTGGAAGCACCTTGGGCTCTGGGGTCTGAGAGGCCTGGATGAAAATCCCCACCTAATCATTAATTATCTGTGTGATATTTCATGACATGTTTAATCTCTTAGAGCCTCATTTTCTTCTCATTTGTAGATGGGGAAGGTGATAATACTCTTACAGGGACTAGACTAGAGGTTAATATATAAGTGGCTAGCACAGTGTATAGTATTTAATAAGTATGTAGTAACTGATAGCTTTTGTTATTGTTGTGGAATTATGACTTTTAGATAATAAAACCAAAGCTCATAACAATTTGCATGGGGACTTGAGTGAAGTATTCCCTCCACCCACATCATTAATAATCATGTATCAAAGTTCTACCTACAGGCAGAAATGCCCAGCAGGGAAAGGTCAGGATCTCACATCATACATGGATTCAAGTTGGTGTGATCTCTGGCAAGTTTAAATTTCCTCCAAGCCTCGGTATTATCATCTGTAAATGGGGATAATAAGGTTACTTACTTAATAAAATTGTTCTGAAAATTAAACAAGTTAATGTATATGTATGTAAGAAAATCACTTAGCACAATATCTACCAAACAATAAATATTAAATAATTGGTAATTACTATTATTATGGTGATGAATCAAACTCAGTTTACGAATTAGATTCCTAAAAGTAATGATATCTGACTTTGCTTCTTTATGTCTCCTGTTTCTAAATATCTTATCAAATTGTCCAAAGCCTAGTCCAGTTTAAAATTTCCTTTCTATGTACCCCCTGCCTAGGGTGTTCTTTAATTCAGCCTGAAAATTGTATCTAATTTTGGAAAAATATGAGGCAAGTATTATTATTATCTAATATATACCCATTCATCCATTATTTATTAACGGAATGACTACTATATTCAAGAAACTGTGTTGGATTTTCAGGATACAAAAATGAATATGACAAAGCCCCTTCCTTCGGGGAACATATGGTCTGGTAGGGAGAAATAGCCATGTAAATAAAGGAATGCTGCAAAAACATTGTTTCTATGGAAGATCCTTATATAAGATATGATGGGTCTAAAAGTAAAGTTTAATTCTGCATGGACTGGGATGGAGGACCAGATTCATTTATTCAGCTAACATTTACTAAGCACCCACTATGTGGTAGACAGTGGAGGTTGGAAAATGGCACAAAGTGAATAAAACAGGATGCCTGCCTTTTTATTTCCACCTTTCCTACTCCTCAAGGGCCTTTGTTCTCCCCCATTCCACTGAAATACTCTTGTTAAGGTCAGCAGTGACCTCTCAATTGCCCAAGCCCAAGGAGTAGGGTGCTGTTGATGAAATTAAGCACTCCTGCCTTCTAGGAACAGTTTCTTTTCTAGCTCATGGGACTCCATGCTCTTACCTGGTGGATAGTACTCTTCAGTTTCCCCTGAAGTCTCTCCTGCCCCTGCTTCGTCTCTAAAGGATCGAATACTGCTTCACAGCACTCGTCAATGTTTGAAATGGTCTTGATCCTTTATTTGCTTACTTGTTTGCTCTTTCCTCCCTTCAATCTGTATCCCTTGTACCTAGAATGCTGCCTGGTACCTAACAGTTCAAAAAATATTAGTTGAATTTATGGAAAAAAGGGAGCCGACTGTTGGGGAGTCAGACATATCGAGGTAATTAGAATACAATAATTGCAATCAATTGCAAATTCTCAGGGCAAGATTTCCTGAGCTGAGACTTGAATAATGACTACATAGAGGCTGTGCTGTGGAGCTGCAGAAAAGATATGAGATAAGGGAGCAAGAGGGGAAGCATGAACCAGCACAGCCCAGGAAGGAAGGAAGAAGTTAGGGGCTGGAGCTGAGCAGGTTACCCCGTCTCTTTGCAATTTTTAAAATTTTATTCTTGTATTCTTATATTATTATTATTACTTTTTTCTTTGAGTTACTGGGCTGGGGATTGAACCTGGGACCTCTTATGTGGGAAGCCGACCCTTACCCACGGAGCCACATTGGTTCCCCTGAGTTGTTTTTTGTTTGTTTGTTTGTTTGCTTGTTTTTTTGTTTTGTTTTGTTTTTAGGCAGCACCAGGGACGAACCTGGGACTTCCCATGTGGGAAGAAGGCGCTCAACCGCTTGAGCCACTTCCACTCCCTATTCTTGGATCTATTTCCAGTGGTCTCCGTTGATGTTATAAAATGCAGATGCCATTACTATATGTTAATGAGCACATCTCATAAACCACTTTGAGCCAAGTATGTGTAAATCTCCCACACCAGTATGTATTCAGGCACACACCGATTGCATGTGACAGTTTCACGCCCCCTCCCCCAGCCAGTCACTGCACTATCTGCAGTGAGAGGCGATGGCAAAGCCATTTGGCCGTTTACCCTGCTCCTTTTCTCTGCCCAGCAAAATTGCATCTAACTGCCATCTTTCTTTGTGGCTTAAGGAAAAAGGAACTGAAATGAAAGCAGTCGAAACAACTTGACTAATTTAGTCAGTTTGTTTGAAAGATCAATCAGTTCCCTATGAGAAATTTTCTGGGATGGGAACCAAAGTACCTGGGATCCAAAAGCAGCATCTCCACCACCGGCTCTAACGGCGATGCTCCATTAGCTGTCAGCAGTAATCACACTTACATCCTCTTTCCAGGCCTCCAGCTATGAAGGGGGACGCCATTACACACTCCCCGTCCAGCCGCCAAGCACTTGATGACAAATGCACAAACGAACCAGGACTGTGTGGTGCTGTGAGCATGGCCCTGGCAAGGCGGCCTCTCCAGCAGGTGTGCATTATAAAATATACTCACCCAACCCACACTTGGCACAGGGGCATCGGGACCTGTGATTGGGCACCCCAGTGAGGAATTTGTCTCCACCCAGATCTGAACGGCAACCCCCCACCTCAGAACAGCAAGCGGCTGCTTGAACTGAAGGAGTGTCTCAATTAGCGAATGGCAGGAGTATCTGCTGCCCCTGCTTCAGTTCAGGGGCCTGCCAGGATTCTGAAGGAAGGCTACCTTACCTCAGCCTTTTTAAGGAAAGCACTGACTTGAAAAACACACGTTTACGTGCACACAAGGCTCGAATCTGGTGCTTTTTGCTTCTCCCTTTTAAATATTTCAGTTACCTAGCAAAGTATTCATTCATAATGACCCCCTCAAGGAAGCACGGAAAAGCTCAGAACATGTTGGGTTAACTATTTTTTCCTCAGGCCTTTGATTTATGGAATGTATCTCCACTCTCCATTTTCAAATGAGAGTGGCTGTGGCTTTGCAGGGAGCCTTGAGCACTAACTCCTTATTAAAAAGGACTGCTAGGTATCCCTGAACTCAAGGAGGACTTTGGGACAGGGTAATTAAAATGTGGCCTTGAACAACATGGCCATATAATATGTGGCCATGTGATAAGAGATTATCAATTTATTTTAATTACAGAGAAAAGGCTCATGCTTCCAAAATGATGAATTGCCTCAGACTTGATAACTGTCAGATAGTTGATGGGGTTAGTTTTCACCTGGAAAACTCCTATTCAGTCTTCAATACCCTTCTCTATTATTAGCTATTTGTGAAGTCTCTCTGAGTCAGTTTATCACCTTTTTATTTTTATTTCTATCAATTCTGTTTGTAAGTCTCTTGGTAATTATTGCTAAACATGTATAAATATTCCTTATCCTCCCCTGCCCAAATATGTTCTTTTCCATTTGTTTCCAAAGAGATAGTACGTTGGTCGCATTTGATTGATATGAAACCGGAGAGCAATTTTTTTTTTTTTTTTTACTATTGGAAAAGAACAGTCCAGGTGTAATGATTCCTGGGGAGTAAAAGGGGACAGCGGTGAATAAGAGAGGACATGATCCCAATAAAAGAAGCGGCTGCAATTAGCACCAGCGAATTGTGGCTGTGGAGGAATGTGGGTGAAATGTGATCAAAGCATCCATTTCTTTAAGAAAAATAAAAAATGAAGATTTTTTAACCTCCTCCAAACTACCAGTTGTTAAACATTGGCTCAAGCTTATTTTTGTAATGCCAGACCAACTTAAATATAGCTCACCTGCAAGAACAAGTTGGCCCACAGGCTGCCAGGGTATAGGTCGTAATTGTTACTGTTCCATCTCCACTCTCACACAGTCCCTTTCCTCGCCAGCATCACGGGCGCACCATGGAACAAAGAGGAGGACGGATGACTAGGAAGGAGAGCGTAAGCTGCTCCCCTGGGCCCCACGCTGCCACTGGAAACCTTGGGACTGGTTTGGTTTTGCTTCTGCCTGGGAAGACCCTCCCAGCTTCATCCGAACTCCTTGTTCATAAGACGAGGTCCAAATGCCACCTCTGTGAGTTAATTCTATTCCCAGCTAGCCCTTTGTTCTCTGTAATTCTTGCAGCACTTGAGCTACTGAAAGTGTGTACTTACATCAACATGTCAGTATGCATCAGAATCACCTGGAGCGCTCCTTAAAAGAGACTGCTGGGCCCCACTGCCAGAGTTCCTGTTTCAGTAGGCCTGGGGCTGGACCCCAGAATTTGAGTTTCTAACAAGTTGCCAGATGCTGATGCTACTGGTCTAGAAACATCCCTTGAAGAAACCCTGGCTTACACTCAGGGGTTGTGTATAGCTTACCTGTGGGTCTCCAGAGCTGGCACAGTTAATAATCCCTTTATTAAGGACAGTCACTTTGGCTTCCTTATTGAATCAATCTAATGAACATCTATCTGCCTAATGTGCGGGAGAGGAGTGGATGAGCTACGTACTGCCTTGCATAAAACTTTCATATGCTTGTACAACCAAAGAGTTTAAAGTGTCCTTCAAAATCATCTAGTTAAATCCAAATATTTTATAAATAAAGAAACTGAGGCTGTTTGTCTTAGCTTGGCCCCCTCACTTTTCAGTTATATTCCAGTTTCTAAGATCTGTCATTTAATACCAGCTAAATTTCTGTGTTTTCCTCTAAGCAGCAGAAAAAACATAATAAACTTTGGAAACTTCTTATTGGAATATGTGGAGTGGGTTTGAATGCTGAACACTGCACAGGGAAAAATATTTTTGTGAAGAACATTGCATTAGCTATATATTTACATTTTTCCCTTGTCACTAATTTTACATGCCTGGGAACGATGCCAGATCTAGACTACAGAAAGTGAAAAATATACCTAATTACTTCTGCTTAAGCTACTTACATTTATCTTGCCATAGTGCAACAATTTCCTTGCAAAATTGAGGATGACACAAATGATGCTTGCAAGCCCTATTAATGGGCCACATTGACCTCTAACTCTGAAAACAAATATACAACATATTTTAATATAGCCTCTTTACAAAATAAAAAAAAAGAATGCAGCAGCAACTTTTAGAGTGTTATTGTTCTGTCTTTCTCAACAAATGATAAAGTGATCTGCCATTCAACTCCTCAGGTGATATTGGCACATCATTGCCACCCTGACTTTTCCCCGTTATCCTGGAGGATGTTAGAGTTCTTGCTGACAATTCGACATATTCAATAAGTATTTACTGAGTGTCTATTGTGTGCTGGGCACTGTTTTATATGCTATGGATCTAGTAGTCAAACAAGAGAGTTTGTCTTCATTTTTGAGCAATATCTAGTCAAGTATGGGCTGTAGTTGATAAACATGTGAGTAAACAAAGCATGTAATTTCAGAGAGTGATAAACACTATGGAAAAATAAAACAGGCTAATGGGCAAAGGTAGGAATGAAGGGGGAAGGGCCATTTTACCAAGGAAGGCAGAGAGGTAACATTTGAGCCTGACTTCTGTGAGATGAGGTAAGATATGTGGTAACATGGGCAGTGGGAATGTTAAGTTCAATACCCCTGAGTAGAAAGAAGTCTGTGATGTTTAAGAAATGACAAAAAGGCGAATGTGGATAAGAAGAGGGAAGGAAGAGAAGATGGGTATGGCAAAGGTGGCAGGGCAGGGGAGGATCAGGTCATGGGAGCCTCTGTAAAATAAAGTGGGCCACAGTTCTAATGGAAATTATCAGCCATTGATGGGTTATAGCAGGAAAGTGATGCAAACTGATTTATGTTTTTAAAAGTTCACTCTGGCTGTTGTGTGAATTGACTATAGGAAAAATTAGTGGTGGTCAATAGTGTAAGCAGGAGGGCCAGTTAGCAGATGGCTGTGGTACCCTGGAGTGTATGAATTAGGTGCCAGGGTGGAAGGAATGAGCAATGGTCCAAATGGGGATATATTTTGAAGGCATTTCAGCTCAGGAGTTTGTACAAGAGGGGAGAGTTCAGAGGACTGGATTGATCCTAGGATGGGGGAAGGTTGGTTTCCAATCAGATGGAGTAAGAGATTTGTGGGTGTCAAGGAAGAGGGTTGAAGTGAAAGATCAGTGTCTCAGGATGGGAGTGAAACAAGAGCTGCCAAATAGGCTGATCAATTGGGGAAAAAAATTGGGAATAAATGGTACTGAAAAAATACTGATGACAAATAGCAAATACAGTAACAGTAAGGGATAGTAGATTACAGCCAGAGAGTGAAATGTTGGACTTTGATTTTAGAAGTGCAGCAACTCAGAGTTGCTGGTCTGAGTGGCAGTCTATTGTTTGAAGTATCCATCCTCACTCTGTGAGTTGTACAGTAGTTTATATGGAAAGAACCACTGACTAGATCCCTATGAATTTGGACCTTGTACCTCCTGATTGTCCTGTTTCACTCATCAACCTCAGTTTTATATTTCTGACCTGATTTATTACAGCATTTTAACCCATCACCCATTTATGCATCCTTTAAGCATCCCTGGGTTGATGGGAGATTAGTTTCCTTCTAGTCCTGGAACGTGAGTCTCCTTATTAACTACTGCTTTCTTCGCTCCTCTATGATGCTACGATTCTCTGAATAACCTCGAGGGTAACATTTGTCTGGGTTGATCTGGTTCCTAGTACCACCCGTCCTCAAGCTGTCCCCAACAGGCCTGTCTCATCCTTTCTGATAGGACCCACACCTGAGGAACCGCTGGTCTAGGGTGTAGACACAGCGGTGGATTGTAGATGTGGATTGGAAGTGAAAGCCACTTGAGAACAAGAAGCCAAGAAATTGTTGAGCTAGCAGATTGGATGGACTTGATTTGTGGTTTAGCTCTACAAATTACAGGTGGGCTGCCACACTGCCTTAGCTCTGCAATCTTTCACTGTAAACTTAAATTTATCTCTTACCAAGATTTTATTGCACATAAATCTTCTTGAACATTGGGAAACTCCTCCCTCTTCTGATTCTCAGCTGATAACCTCCCATATGGGGAAAACAGAAAGTGTGAGAGAACTATTTCATCTTCCTACCAGCAAATCTACCAATCCACCTTTTCCCTCAGCCATATACTCTGTCCTCCATCCTTTTATGATGTTCTCAATCTTCGACCACCCCTCATTGTTGCTCTATTTCTAACCCTTCCCCACAACCAAACTTAATATTCAACACCCATCCCCACTTTTACACTTCACAGTCACTCCTCACTCTGTTGCAGTCTGGCTGCTGGTCTTACAATCCAGTAAATTTGTCTGAACTCAAACCTCATAATTTCCTAACAGCTAGATTGAGTATATAATTTTCAGGCTTTTAATTTTACTCAGGATTTCTCTTGGTATTTAATTTACTCTTTCTTGGATCTTCTAGTGCAGCAAAGATTGAATGAGCCCACTATGGTCTATCCTTTCTGCTGACTACAAATAAAACTATCTGTTAAAAAACACACACACACACAAAAAAAAACAGCAACTACCTGAGGACTGAAAAATAAACAAAAACAGGTAGATTGAAGAGAGAAATCAAAATTTGGAAAAATGACACATGGTCGTGGGGTGAGTTTCCCTATTTCCTCTTTTCTCTCATGGAGTTGAGCCAAGGGTGGCACCCAGCAGAACAGACATGGTTGCACCATGTGTATCTAACATTATGAGAGAAATTCTGTCTTTCTGGCTAGAAGACTGGAATATGGTGCCCCTCTGAGCCAGAAAGTGTGGAAGGAAATTTCTGGATTTTTCTCTTTTTTGTCTCATGGCTCGTTAAGGGTGGGCTCTCGGTGGAGTCTATATGGTGGGCAGTACTGGGAACTTAAACTCTGATAGAAATGATGTCCATCTAGACTGAGGAACTGGATAAAGGGGCTCCTGCAATCAGAAAAATCAGGTGCAGAGAGTCTCATTTTTTCTTTCTCTCTTTCCCTTCCACTTTGCCTGAGGTAGTCACAGTCACAGGAACTGGCAGTTAAAATCCCAAGATAAACTCCCTATTTATGGCCAGAGGAGCAGGATAAGGGGTCCTTTCCAACTGGAGAGTGTGGAAGATCCCTGGACATGAGCGGCTGGAGATAATTCTTTGTGTGAACTGGCATAGCTTCCAGGCTTACTCTTGAGCTATACCTGTGTAGGATAGGCCCAAAAGGGCACCACAACAGCTTTGAGAACGGAACTTTAAGCCATCACCTAGGACTCACACTAACACCTGAGCGGCACATGCTCACAGCAGATACAAAAGCAGGAGAATAACAAAGGCTTTGGCAACTGAATTGGTATTGGAACCACTTGATATTCAAAAAGCCAGGAAAATATGACCGGTTCACAATGGAAAAGACAATCAATAGATGCCAAATTGAAATGACCCAGATGTTGGAATTATCAAAGACATTACAGCAGATCTTTTAAGTATATTCTATGAGGTAAAGGTAAACACTCTTGAAATGAATGGAAAATTAGAAGTTCTCAGCATAGGAATTGAAATTATAAAAATAAAATTATAAAAAGGAATTTATAACTAAAAATTACAATATCTTAAATAGAAATTTTTTTCTTTATTTTTTTAACTCTTGTCACCTTACTTTCCACTATGAACTTCCATTCCCATTTTCAACCTAAATCTGATAAATCTTTCTTAATTCTTCTCACTGAATTCTCTCCTTAATCTATCCTTCATTTCTGTTCTTGGCTCTCTTCTCTCATCACTACATATATTCCATACATAAGCTTATACACAACTTATCCACAACTCTGATGACTTTTAAACCCACTCTTACTATCTCTTCCTTTTCACCTACCATTCATTTATTATACTATTGCTTTAAACATTTTGCTTTCAATGCTACACTGAAATAGATCCTAAATAGGTTCCTGATGAACTTCTTTATGGCAAATTCTAACAAACAGTTTTCAGTCCAATTTATTGATCCTCTTTGCTGAATATGTCTTTATTGGCCACAGTGCTTGACAGAGTAGTTGCTCAGTATTTGAATTTGTCATTTGAATAAATGAACAACAACTCCCTTAAGTTTCATATGAATCTACCTAATGTATCATTACAGAGATTTTTTTAAATGTGGGGGCTTACCAGAGCTTTGTCCTTAGCCCACTGGTCTTCCCTCTCAACACATGCTCCTGGACATCAACTACATCTTAATTTTGCTTAGAGGCTATAGTCTGTTGACACGCAATTTATTTTTCTATAGTCCTAAACTTCTCCTAAGCTCCATTTCAGTATCTCCACTTGGAAGTTTCACAAATACAATCTAATTTTCCTTCTGGATTCTGGTACATTTGATGGTGCCACCCATCTCTTGCTATTCAAGAAAGAAACCTGAAAGAATAACCCCTTTCCTTTACCTCTGGTCTCATCTAATCACAAAGATTTGCTGATTTTACTTCCTATGTGTTTATTGTGTCCACTTTCTCTCCCCTATCCTCAGTAGTATTGCTTGATTCAGTCTTAACCCATTTCTGACCTACAAAATTGCAATATATTCCTAATGGGTGTCTCGGCTTCCACTCTTGTCTCCCTAATTCCAAAGAGCTATTGGAAAGAGCTCTTAAAAACAAAATCCAATTTTTTCTCTTTTTCTTAAAACCCATAATAGCTCCTCTTTGTCAAGAAAATAAACCCCAAGGCTGTGTTATCTCCCCACTGTCAGCCTCCCCAGGCTCACCTCTTGCCATTCCCTGCCTCACACTTTATACTATAGCAACAGTAAGCTGCTTGTAGCTCTCCAAATAATCCTATGGCTATGATTTCATAAAATTTTGTTTTGCTATTTCTGTTTGTAATATCCTTTCCCCCACCCACTTTGCAAGTAATAATCATCATGATACTTAATGTTTATTGAGCACTTACTATGTATCTGGGGGAGGGGAGTGGTCTATACTCTCAATATGAGCCATTATATTTAATCCTCAGAACTACTTGTGAGATAGGTAATGTAAAACTATTATAATAATCATTTTAGAGATAAGAAAACAAAAAAACAGAGGTTTAAGTAGCTTGTACATGGAAATAGTGGACCCAGGATCCAAACTCAGGAATTCTAACTCCTGAGACTGCTTACTTAACTACCATGCAAAACTCTGGCTAGATAGCTTCTATCCAATTTTCTAGACTCAGTTCAGGCATCAGCTTCAGGAAGATTTCCTTGAATTGTGAACATCATAACCCTTCCAAGCTTGGTTACAGGGCTCTCTGCTGGTCTCCCAGAAAACCTTGCTGTTATCATAGGGGCCATCTTGTAGAGAAATTATCCTTTGATGTGTCTTTTGCTCACGCTAGATATAACTCCTCAGTGGCAGGAATTATGTTTTATTTATCTTTGTATCCATAGCACCTTGCAAAGTATCTCATACAGTGGTTGCTCAATAGTAGTTGCTCAACTAAATAGTTTTCTGTAGCCAGACTTCTATGTTTAAACATCTACTGGACGTCTCTGCTTAAATCTCCCATCCATACTGAAGCAAAACTTACCTCAAGTGATTTCATGCATTTTTCCTTCTAATGTCCAAGATTGTTCTTTTTTCCCATATAATAAACTTTATTTGTAGAGACATTTTAGATTGCATAAAAGTTACATTGAAAGTATTAAGGATTCTCATATACCTCACCCCCTTCCCCTTCCCATATTTTCCCCAATTAATAACATCAGATTGTTCTAAACCCAGTGATACTTTTCTTGATTGATGTATCAATGTCTATCCAGTCAAACAAACCAGAAAACCTGGAAATCATCCAAGATTTCTGTTTTTCCTATGCAATACTTAATCGGTCACCAAATCCTCTGTTATATCCTCTAGACATTTCTTAACTCCTATTCTTTTCCCATGCTCCCATGCTCCCATTCCAGTAATTACTACAAGATATTGTAATTATTTATGTGCATTCCACCTTCCTTGCCAATGACCTGTAAACTTCTTGAGAGAAAGAATAATCTGTTCTGCTTTGTATCCTTAAGTCACACCTCCTTTTGTGTGATGTCCCAAGGCATAAAGTGCACATCTCACTTGCTAGTAGCTGTTACCTTATATTTTGCAGTGATGAAAGAGGACATTTCTTTCACCAGGGACCTTGTTCTTCCCTTCTTATAGGCAGATTGTAGGATTGCACTTCCCTTCCTATTTTTAAGTTACATGGACATGACTTGCTTTAGTCAATGAAATAGGAGAAGAATTGACTGGATGATTTCTGAACCAGATCTTTAAGGATTATTTGTTGCTCCAACATAATTTAGGCAATCATGAAAAGTGTAATATTCTTGGGTACTAGTATTTTTTTTTCCTCTTCTGGAAGAGTGGTGTTTGTGGTCAAATCATGCTGCATGTCTCTTCCTTGTCTCACAGACATTTTTATCTATATGAATTCAGGTAAAATTAGCATCAAGGGAAGACTTGAAATGGAACTCAGGTCCCAACCTGGCAATAATCAACTTAAGAATTATGTGGGAAATGAAAAGGGTAATCTTATTTGCTTCAAAGGATAATTATGAACTAATTGTATGTAAAAATAGAATAACTGCTTCTATTCACCTAAGTCTTCTTTTCTCCTACCGAGTGTGTAGTTCACAGGCAGACCCAGTCAGCGAGAATATGCTTCCCGAGCACTGGTAGAGTGACAGTTACAGATATTTGGTTGAGGTTACTTAAGTAGGACACTAGGTGAAAGGTTCGTCTCAAAAATAGCTAAACATGAGAAATAGGATAACATTAGAATCGAATTTATTAAGCAGTTAGAGTTAGCAATGCATAACGAATTATAAATAATAGCTTATGTCCTAGGAGAAAGTTCTAAAGGTACTAATATTTTTGACCACCAGTTCCACCTTGATAGAAGAAATAGATAGCTGAATTTGAGTTACCCTTCCCTTACCACATTGCTCACCCTTTCCCTCTGCAAGGAACTAAATGTCTAGATAATCCCAGAGTTGTCGGGCAGTGCTTCAGGTCATTATGAGCTCACTTTCTCATTCTACTCAATTTCCTCTCATGTTGACATTGGTTCTTTGTACCTTCTCACTTTCTCTTGCCTTATTGTTTTCTGTCCAATAAACACCGTCCACTTCTGTTCTTTTGCCTACTATTTCTTTGTTTTCCATTTTCATTTTAGGTATTGGAACTGTTTCTCCTCTAAAAAACTGCCATTGACAGAATAGGTTTGATTTTGTGGCAGCGTTAATGCACACTTTCTCTCAGGAAGTAAACCAAATGTTCTTTCTTTGGTGCTTTCTCTTTGGGAATTACAGAACACACTCAGAGCTAGTGCCTCCTCCTCTAGTAAGCCTTCCTTGAGTCCCTCAAACTAAACTACCTCCTATGTTCAAAGAGCACTTCGTTCTTTCTCTGTAGTAACACCACACTGTAGCTTACCTTCCTGTCGGTCTGTCTCAGGAAACTCCAAAAAGCAGAGAGAACTTGTTTTATTCATCTTTACAGCTCTGGTCCCTCACAGAGCCTGGCACATCATTTTTAGGGTAAAGCCCATTTAGCCACACCTGAAGCTATAGAACAGAAGTCTCAGATTGCTTGCAGGCACATTTTGTTTGGCCCCAATGTGTTGCCTAACATAGGGCTTAATTTTTAAAATTAATTGCTGTTTTAGTTTCTTGGACTGCTCAAGCAAATACCATGAAATGGGTCGGGTTTAAAAAAAAAAAAAGGGAATTCATTCGCTCATGGTTTGAGGCTGGGAAAAAGTCCAAATCAAGTCATCATCAAGGCGATGCTTTCTTCCCGAAGACTGCCATCTGGAGTTGGCTGCTGGTGGACTTGGTTCCTCTGTCATAAGGAAAGGCACAGGGCAGTCTCTCTTTCTGGGTTCCCTTGTTGTCACCTTCCTACTTCAGGTGACTTTCTTTCTGTCTGAATTTCATTCTGCTTATAAAGGACTCCAGCAATAGGATTATGACCCCTTGTGACTGAGGTGGGACACACCTTCACTGAAGCCACCTCAATAAAAGTTCTCACTTACAATGGGTTCACACCCACATGAATGGATTAAGTTTAAGGGCATGTTTTTCTGGGGTACATACAGCTTCAAACCACCACAATTGCCAATTTTAAGAATTGAGAAATTTGTCATTAAAAAATTACTGGCTCTTCCTTTTTAAAAATAACCAAATATCAGGTGACTAGACACCGTGGTGCTCACATTCCAACATGGAAGAGGCCGATATAGCTAAGTGGTAGCTACCATCTTTGGAATGAATGCAATGGCTCCAGTTCTCCACATTTCACCAGTTTGCCCCAAATGTCTTAAGCAGTGTGTAAGCTGTCAAAATAGCACATATACAAACAGCCTCTGCAGAAACAATTTTCAAGGCAGAGGTTTCAGGATGGAGCAGTCTACTGTTTGTTAGATTGCTGACACTGACGGAACTTCTGATGTTGTAAGCCCTAGACTTGCCTCCTTTCACCTTTAGGGTGCTACTGCTCTGGTAAGGGCTGTATCAATCCAGAACCTACTCTCCACCTTGTTCTGCTGCTCTGAAAAATGCACTCAGAGTTCAACTTCCAGTTTTAAGGTGTGAGGATTTAAATAATGAGAAGACAGTGGTAACATAGTCACTTTTCAATCCAGATGCCTTCTGAAGCCCAACATCTCTATAAATTTGGGGGTATGACCACAAGAACATTCCTTAAAGCAAAGCATTCGGTGTCTCAGTATATCTCTTTGCCTTTCTTGTCTGGCTCGTCTCTCTTCCCTCCCATGCTTCATAATGAAATGTATTTCCATCCTTAAATGCTGATGATTTCTAGTGACTTCCTTATCATCTTAGTATTTCGGTCTTATTCATATTTATTTTTTAATTTCATATATCTTTCATATCTTAAAGTACACGGTTTTAGAAGTAAAAAAGTAAGTCATAAAAAATCAAAAATTTTTTAAATTGTAAACATGTTTTTTGTAGATGCTTCAGAAAACACCAAAATGTATAAGAAAATCAAAACGATCTGCTTTTAATCTTTTTGCTATGATTATCTGTTTACCTAATTAGAATCATGTTGCACACCTAACTTTAAGTGTTGCAGTATTCACTTAATATTATTTTATGATCACTTTCCAAAAGTATTTGAAAACATTATTTTAGTGGAAATATAATATTCCACCTTTGGATGTATAAAAATTATTTAGCTTTGCCCTTATTTATAAACATTTGAAATTATATCTGATTTATTTTTCATTTAATAAGAAAACCCTTGCCCTAAAATTTGATCAGTTCTTTGGAATGGATTTCTCTAAGTGAAATTACTGGTTAAAAAATTAAGAACATTAAAAAAAAAATCTTTGACACATATTGCCAAATTGCTTGAGGAAAGTCCTTACTCATTACATTCTTGCCTACAGAGCATCAAAATGTATGGCTGGCTCACCTGAACTATGACATTTAAAAATCTTAAATAACTGGATATTTGAAAAACTTGTTTTGATTTTTATTAATTTGATTACTACCAAGGCCAAATATTTTTCATATATTTAATGATCATAGTATTAATTCCTTTGTTTCTTGTTAATCTCCATTGCCTATTTTTCTATTGGCACATTGAGGATTTTTCTAACTTACCTCAAATACTCCTTATATATTAAGGACGTTGGTCATGTATCTGTTATAGTCATTGAAAATTTTTCTCCTAATTTGTCAATGAACTTTTTATTTCTTATGACTTTTTTTACATATATAAGTTAAGATTTTCCATCTATAAGTTAATTCTTTTACTTCGTATAACCTATCAATTTTCCTTTATGATTTTCCTTCCTTTTTTACTTAAAAGTTTTTTATAAACTTTAGATTTTATATCTAAATCACCAATCAACCTCATATTTATTATGGTTCACAATGCCAATGGAGTACTAAAAAAGAACGAGTTCACCTATGAAAAGAAAGGCATCTTGAGGCCCAGCAAACCCTGGTGGGACCTCAGACTGGAGAGAGACGTGGTAAAGCTCTGTCCCCTCACCTGCAAGATGAGATGAGTCCTAGCTACCTGATAGTGTTGCTGAGAGAAATGACATTTCATAAAATGTTTGGCATTTACGAAATGACCAAAAAAGGGCACCGAGAAAGTTCCAAAGAGTTATTTTAAACACCATTTGTGATGTGATGCTTTCTTATTAAGAAGTTGTACTAGGTCTGCTGAAAGACAACACACTCAATTTGCTGATTTTTCTTTAATTCATCCTCTCTTGCTGCTCTGGTTTATTAGTCTTGCTTTGTAACAGGTTTTAATATTTAGTAAAAGAAGTCCTTGAACCACTTTTCTTTGTTGAAATGTTCTTAATTACTGTTGCTTTTTTAGTCTTTCAGATAAATTTAACAATTTTATTAATTTATCCACCCCCAAATCCCATTGGGATCTTTGTTGTAATTTTGTTAAATCTAAAAATTAATTTATGAAGAAATGACATGTTTATAATATTGATTTGCCCATAAGAAGAAAGAATGACTAAGCTTTATAAGGGATTACTTGTGCCATGTGCCATTTCAAGGCCTTTTCACACATCAACTCATATAATCTACACAAAAGTTTTCAGAGGAAGGTACTATCCCTATCCCTATTTTACAGAGAGGAAAAAAATACTTAAAAATTCACTGGCATGGTAATCACAAGTAATCTCTCTCTCCCTGCCTACTATTTATCTGCTTTCTTATCCCAATATTTTTTTTCTATTTTCCATTCCATTCTTAATTCTTCTCTCTATGACTGCTTTTCCTTCCTCATTTTACTCCTATGTAATTGATTGTGTTATGCTATTCTGAAGGTTAATTTTAATTAATTTTAATTGTTGTGCTTTATTAAGGAAGCAATGTGAGGCCTCGGTTGACCTCGATTGTGAGCTGGAGGTCCCATATCCCACCCCCATTCCCAAAACGGGAGATAGGTGATTTCTGATATAGGCACGGGAGACAAATGGGAATTCATAATAAATGGGGAGGAGAGAAGAAGCAGCAGAACACACGCTTTGGAATAAAATTCTACCTTCTATGTATAACTTTAAGGAACCTGGAAGTTTATTTGCTCACTCTCTGTTATTGAGCACCTGCTGTTTGCCAGGAAGAAAATCCTGAACCCTTTCTCCTTCATCTACTAGAGCCACTTAGGGGTTATGCAGTGGGGGAAGAGGAACACTTGGTCCTAAAGAGCCCCAGGCTATGCCAGGGGGCATGGGGAATTGCTTCCACTTTGCCCCTGCAGAAGTAAGCAGGCTTCATTGTACCGCAGGTCCTAGAGCAAGTCAGGCTTATAATTTGTGATTCACATGACAGGGTGACAATTCAGCTCAAGTAATATAGACCCTTGAACCATTTCCAATTTGAAGTAACTACTCTTAGCCCTTCGTGGACTGGACTTTTATCCCCAGAGAGCCTCTGCAGATGCAGTTCTGCTGTTGAGACCAAGACCAGATCTCAACAGGGTTGGGGATAACTGAAGTCCCCACATGTCCCAGTGTGACATGCAGGCTCTTGACCATATGCTGTCCCCTGAGCCTGCCATTCTCTGATCTGTGCCAGAAGGGGCATATGCTGGGATGTTCCAGGACCCTGAGGGGACAGAGCCTCATGAGGTTAGGCTTCCATTTCTCTTCTTTATGGCATGAGTAGAAATGGGAACAGGGGGAAAGCAGAAAAAGCCATCATTGATTCTAAAGCACGGGTGTTTATAGGTTATGACCTATAAGATAAAACTTTTGGGTTCTCTGGGATATGACCTGTTTATGCCTATAAAATAGGCTAAAAACAAAATTTCCAAAAACCAAAAGGCTGTTGTATTGATAGATTTCATCCACTTGGCTTTACTTAAGATTATTTTCTCCATACTCTGAGGGGAAAAAAAAAGAATCTGGTTTCTTGGTGGTGTCTTTTTCTTGAGTGGTGGGTTGGTCAGAGGGGATGCCTATAGCAATGAGTCATTGCTTCAGGATTTATACTGTCATCGAAAAGAAGAGCATTTTCTCTGTGTTGCTATTTCATATCGACGTGACAGAATGGCAGTTCAGCTCAATTAATTTTAGATCCTGTCTGTTATGTAAGAGCTAAGCAAGCTTCTCAGCCGGAGAGAGTCATACCTCCCAATAAGCATTCTGACAGGCTTATTGGGAAGAAGAGGGCAGGGAGGCACCAGATGATGGGGGCAGAAGGAGGGAATGCCTCCCAGGCCAAGTTGAAGGCACAGCTTACGGAGACATTCTCATCTGTGGGGAAGGTGTAGGGATAGAAAAGAAGCACAGAGGGGCCGTAAGTAAAGAGAGCTGTACAGAACATGGGAAAACAGAAGGCCCATTTTCATTCTGGACCTCCTGATTAAATGGCTAAAAACGAAAGCATGAATACAAGAATTCAACCAAGGGAATTGGTTTTATTTACAAGTGAAGAATACGTATCCCTAGAAAGTTCACTTAAGTGGCCTTGGGAAAGGTGCTTTTCCCAGTATTGAAATGGTACACATTTTCCAGCATTCACAAGCGCTATGAAATATTGCTGACTTGTTTAAACATTATTCATTTTTACTAGTGAGGCCTCTGATGCATTTTAATGAAATCAGTTTTAAAAAAATACAAAGGCATGTTCTCTTTTCATCTTAATGAAAGGAAAATAGTAGTGAATTTCACAGCTATTTCCTTTCTTTATAATGGAATCTGAGATAGGAGTGTAATGTTTAAGTCATCTGAAATTTAGAATGCCCTTTTTAATTATACACATGCATATCACTCCATATGAGTGAATCATTTCTCTATTTTTGACCAAAGAATTAATTACCATTTACACTAAAGTCTTTTAATGAACAGATATAAAATTAAGGTCTTCTTCATATGATGGAAATTAGCTACAAAAAAGATATAAGCAAGATTCAAAGTATGAGGTTCCATCTAGATGTCATTAACAAAATGCTTCTAACAGGAAGATAAGTACAGAGCAATATCCAAGTCCTCTAAAGCATAAAGCAAAACAACATTAATTAAAAAGGGGAGGGATGAATAAAAAGAAAATGGAAACAAAGGTTTCTCTATTTCCAGGCATAGAAAGGGGTTTGTGTGTGTGTAATGCGCAAACACAAATGCATAAATGAATGTACACAGCGCAAGATGCAGTTAATCGTCTCAAATAAATCTGCTTGGATTCAGCAGTGGAGCCGACAGTCCTCAGTCAATGTTAAGACCGTGCCACCTTCTGGTTGCCATGTGTATGACAGGCATTCATATTGCTTACAGACTAGCTTTTCTGGTTTATCAAAACTTATATTGAAGGGAAACAGCAGATAGGCTACTTGTGCTATGTGTTGGTTCCTCTGAAATGAGAGCACAATCTGTAAATGTACTCCCATGATTGCTGTGCTTGAAAATTCGAGTTTGCTTTTTAAGCTTGACCAACTGTAATGGTATATGACAGGCCAGACAAACGCACAGGCAGTGCAGCAATTGTGAGAGCAGGAAGATTTCTGCCTGTCTGCCACTTTCTGACCTTCTTAGAGTTAAAGAAATAGAGCCCCAGCAAACGAAGCCAGGCCTCTGTCAGTCAGGGAAAGCGGACGGGGGAATATGCCATCATGCCTGCGAAGCTGCAAAGTCACAAATAAGCACGTAGGCTGATTTCTGGACAACTGTTAACACACAACTGTAGTCCAAGGATGATCTGGGGAAGTACATTCTCCCTAAATTCCTCCATAGTTTCAGTTGGATCAGTCATGCTATCTTGGCTTTGGCGAGGTGAGCTTGACAATGACATAACTTTGCTACCACGCCAGGGCATCCTAGCTGGAGGACTTTTAGAGTATCCACTGCTGCCCATTTCATGTGCATATATCTGCTACAATTTCCATACGAAGTACTGGTATTTGGAAAGGAAGCCACAAAGGGAAGGTAATGTTTTTATTTTCCATGCCAAGTGTATGGTTTAGGTATTTCTATGTCTTAATCAAAATTAGCCCTAGAAACTTCAAAATCCTAAATTATTTGCGAATATGTCCATAGAGACAAACGTGTCTATTATACAGAGTAAGCTTAGTTGAGCAATGGTCCTTTACAATTTGTCAGTGTAGACTGCTTATATTTCTTGGACAAGGAACCCTACACCACCTTACCCTTTCCCCATCATTACCCACCCCTCTGTTTCCATACACACACTCAGCCCCCAAAACAAATCATACTTTTATCCCCAGAAAGAAGGGAGGTTTTAGTACAAGGACCCAGATGATTTCTTCAACTTCCTATTTCACCTCAAAAGAAACTAAAATTTTGTTGCAGATTGAAGCATTTCTGAATCTAAAAACAAAATTAACCCAGAAAGGAATAATTAGAAAAAAGAAAGTGCAAATTAACTTAAACTATTAAATCCAGCTATTTTCATTGTCCTAAATTTTGATATTGGGATTTGCTCTATTTAGAATTTGATTATGAAGAATAAAATCTCCAAACATCTGTTCTTAGAGATTATTCCAATTATTTTTAGTTATTTACTTTGATAGCCTTAATCCCTGAAGGGCGCACATGATTGCTTTTATTCCTTACAGAAACAAAAGACCAATAGCAAAATAAAAATGTTGGATTGATAAGGATGTGAATACATGATTCAGACAGAGCCACCTGAAAACAGATTGAAAGCCAGCCTGAAGGGGCCTCCAAACAGCCAAATCAGAGACCTTCTGAGAATCAAAATAATTAATGGTAGTAAATTTTCTAAACTATTGAAGAAAGTTCAACCAATATAAATAAATAAACAAATGGGCGAAAAGGGAAAGCTCTTGCTCACAGTTGAAAGCCAATGAATGACTGTAGAAGAATGACAAAATTAGAAAGCCACAATTTGGCAATCATCATCATCATAACTGATTCAGGGAAGTATCGTTAATGGACACTAAAACCGGTGGGCAAAAGTTTGAGGAGCAACAGAATTATTCATATAACCTCAGAGCAGCTCTCCACAAAATAGTTATTAATTTAACAAGGTAAAACAGGAATTTAACAGTGGTGAAACTCAGTCTCACCTTAGCAAAATGATCAAAGTTAACAGCACCAGTAAAGGCACAAATCTACAGTTTGTGCCTTCTGAGAAGAATTGAGAAGAATTTAGCATCTCTTCTGTGCTATTCCTGCCCAAAGTGCAAACCTTGGATCTAGTCATGACAAAACATCAAACAAACCCAAACTGAGGGACATTCTACAAAATAATTGGCTTTGACTCTTAAAAAAAAGTGAATGTCATGAAATATAAAGAAAGACTCAAGATCTGTTCCTGATGAAAACAGACTAAAGAGACAGGATGATTGAGTGCAAGTGATCTTGGATTCTTAAAATTAAAGGACTTTATTAGGCTATTTGGCCAAAAATATGAATAAAGGTCTGTAGATAATATATATAATAGTATGTCTCAATATTAGTCTTCTGATTTTGTTCATTGTACTGTAGGTACCTAAGAACATTCCTTCTTTTTAGGAAATACACACTAAAGAAGTATTTAGACCTAAAGGGACTTAATCCCTGTGATTTATTCTTGAATTATTCAGGAAAAAAAAAATATTTGGTAATATTTGTGAAAACTCTTTGTGCTCTGCTATCAACTTTTCTGTTAGTCTGAGAATGTCAAAATTTAGAAAATTAAAAATACGAAATTGATACAACAACCATTTCTATTAGATTGCATAGTGTTAAATAACAGGCAACTCAAAATTTTCATTCAGAGAACAAGTTATTTTGGTCTCATGTAAGTCCAGAGGTGATAGACCTAGAAACCATCTCCCTTCAGAATGCCCTTTATTCAGCTGCAAATTGGCTTCCTTTCACATTTGAACTTCACACTTTCTTTTCTCTTTATTCTTTCCAGCACTTTGTACTTCTTCCATTTAAAACAATTTTCTGGTGCCCAATGGGAGCCGGAGTCTGTGAGTTGCTGGATGTTCAAAGACAAGGCAGACTCGACTTCCAATCTAAGACACATACTCTAGTAGAGTGTGTTTTTTAAGTACAGCAATAGTGGAAAAATGAAGGGGAGAAGATGGTAACATGGATGACTTTCAGGGCAGTCTTGAAGAAGGATCAGAAGTGAACCAAGCAGGCAGGAGTTGGGAGGGTTGCAGACACCGAGGGGTAGCAGGTGAGCAGTTAGTGGAGGTAATTACCAGCACCCTGTGATTGCAGGGGAGCCACATGGGTGGCAGGGCCTGGGTCCGACCCTGTTTGCCCCACTAATGAATTTGAATTATATTTACTTGGTGAGGAGGAGCCACTGAAGGGCTTAACCCAAACAAGGATGTGCTTATATGTGTATATTTGAAGGATCCTGGCTGCTGAGTTTCCCTTTGTAATTCCTTTATTGATTATGTTTTCACTAAATGACTGTTTTAGATAAGATACTAAGCTGATTTGAGGTATATATGACAAAAAAAGATGTGGTTTCTGCCCTTATAGAGCAATTCCATTCTGGAGACTCTGGTTTTTTTTCTTTTTGTTTCTAACACTTAAATTTGGGTCACCTTTCTAATCTGCAGTTGGCCTGCTCTTTATTTCTTATTTGTGCTTCTTAACCTCTTTGGAATTCCTAAGCTTGCTGTCCTTATGAAGCTAGCAGAAGGCAAAAGTAGTTGTCATAAACTTCAGTGCAATGTAAGGCAAACTTTGCCTTTCCCTAGCCAACCCTAAAGTAGGCAATTTAAACTGTACAAAGCTGTAGGCACAGTTCTAGCAGGTAATATTGAAATTATAGGATTTTCTAAAACCCATCTTTTTAATCCATTTACTTAACAATATGCCTGTCATTTTTACATTTATATGATAACATAATTGTATCATTTGTATAGTTCTGAAATGTAGTTAGCCATTATTTTCAATTATTTTTTCACAATATAGCACGATCATTTATATTTCATGCTTAGTACACTAATTAGGTTAATAGCTTCTAGTTCTAAGTACTGTAGTATTTCATTTCATGGTGTTTGAAAGCTATCTTGTATGGAAGAAAATTTTGACTGTGTAAATCCCCATATTATTATTATTTTTAAATATATTCCTATTCTAAAGATCAGCAAGGGGAAAATACTAGAGGTAGGTTACATTTTCTCAAAGAATGTATAATATGTCATTCAACCAAAGCACCTACTATGTATGAAACACTTGGTTAGGAACTCTCAGAGGACACTGAAGAAAAAGAGGGCCCTGAGGAGGCGTGACAATAAAGGGGGCTTTCCTAGAAAAATTTATATGATAATTAGAGAAATAACACAGGTTTCTGTAACAGATTTGCCTATGAGCTCTGGTGGCAAAACCTGTATGTGAATCCTCACGCTGCTGTTTTCTAGCTACACGAGTTCAGGCAAGTTACTGAACCACTCTAGGCTCAGTTTCCTTGTGCATCAAATGGAGATAATAATGACACATCCATGCCTCTTTATCTTCTTCTGTGTGCTCCGAGGCTCTAACGTGTCCCTACTTAGGGCCAACATGGAGATGACAGTGGCTCATCCCTTTTTCCTTGGGTCTTCTAGCTTGAGACCATGCCACATCCAGCCCTTCTTTGGGCCTGCATTACAATTCTTACTTCAGGAAAGACAAACTAAGGAGTGGCAGAATAAACAAATGGCTTGATTGAAGCTTAGCGGTAGTTAGGAATCTTGGAATGAACTAAATAAACTAAAGCAATGATCTATGGGTTTTTAATAATTAGAAAATTTGAGCTACTGTCTTCTTCCATTTTCTTGTCCTGCCCCTTACAGTCCATCCAATTAGTTGTCTTAACTTTTTAAGTTGGCTTTCATAATTTTTGTTCACTTATCTTATTCTTGGCATTTCCACTGCTACACCACCTTTCTCTACTCCCGACTACCTTTTCTCTTGGACTATTGGAAACATTTCCTCACCTGCATCTGACCACCTCTTCTCTCTGCTCCATCCTATGCATGGGGGCCCAGGTTATTCTACTGAAGAGTATGTTATAATTTAAATAAGCTTGCCACCATAAGCCTCAGTGAGAAGGCTGAACAAAGGCTGGAAGGAGGGGCAGTAGAGAGTCATTCAGATAGTGGGTGAAGAGCATCCCCAGTAGAGAGATGAGCCAGTATAAAATGCCTGAGGAGGAAGCAGAAGAGACCAGAGAGATAAGGGGGCAGGGGACAGAGATCATGGAAGAACTCTGGCTTTGACTTTGAGAGAAATCTGGAGCCAGTGAACAGAGGGGTGGTGGGATCTACTCCTGCCTTTATCACTTTACTGTCATTTCTTGCTCACCTTTTGTGCATAAAGATGTTGACAGAGGCCAAATAATTATAAGCATGTTCAATCAGAGGATTGCAGAGAATGTGGAAAGAGCACTTCCTCCTCTACTTCTCTGGGTTGAAAAACAACAGAGATCGAAAGAATGCAGAAAAGGGAGCATGCAGACCTGGTTGTAGCTCTGGCTTCTTGTGACTGATGCAGACCAGAGGCTGTTTCTTCCCCTTTAATTTATATACACTGACCAGAAGCCTCTGGTCTTCCTGAAATTTCATTTACAATTTCAAATATCCTAGAAATTGCTTTCAGAGAATTCCTGCTAACATGTTAGATTTCTGCCTCGTATCGTCAAATAATAAAACACTAGTCATTAAGTTATGACTAGTATTCCATGAAATTGTCAAATAAGCTGTTCATTTTTACATTCAAGCTTTAGCAGCAACACTTTCACCAGAGATGCTTTACTATCAAATAGGAAAAATTGTAATTAAGCCTATTTGAATTTTTCCTTCTCTCCTATTATATCCACTTGTGAGCACTAATGAGCAGTGGCTTGACTAAGACTTCAGGAGGAAGAAGTTGGGGTAGGAGTGACGGTGCTGCATACCCTGGCCCCATGGTGGCAGATGGTGAGAGGCAGGACTCACTGTCCCTTGCCACGGGGAGCAAGTCATTCCTGAGGCACTGAGGAGGGAGTCCTGCTGAATCCTCATCGCAGCAAATCCAAAGTGTCCTGACATCCTGCTCGTATCAGTGTTACGTTTGGGTGATCCTGACACAGTATATTATGAGTATTTTACTGTACTACAGATGAGATGGTGTGAGCCAGTTTGGGACTAGTGCCACCACTCGTCCATATTCTGGCTCACCTGCCCGTGGTCACTAATTATGTGTGGATCCGGGCCTCTAAGTCAGGGAAGAATTACCACAGAGAAACTGGCTGCAGTGGCCAAGCCTATGGTGAGTGAATAGGCATCTGGTGTCGAGTCAGAGCCTTGGCTCCTCCTCCTTTCTCCTTGCTCACTGTGTGACCTTGGCTTAGCTGTCCAGCCTCCTGAACTTTGACTGCCATATTTGTCTATTGGGGATGACAAAACTCATTTTGTAATACTGTTGTCAGGGTTTTAGTAATAATCTTTTATTGGGGACCCTAAATAAATACCAATTAAATCTTTTAAGTTATTTAGTGTCATGTCAAGTAGACATATATATTTTAGTCATATATTTTAGTAACTTTCTTTTAACCTATAGCTAATTTCAGTAATTAATGACTTTTTCCAGATTTTTAAATATAAGTGGCACTATTCATTCCATATACATTTTAGAAAAATTGATTTAAGTTAATTGTTATATTGGGCTGATAATGAAATGGAAATTACTGTTTGTTTAGCTATAAAGAATACTCTCAGAGAGAGTATTGTGAAACTTCAAAAAGGACAGAAAGGATTAGTGAATAAGTTTTAGCCCTTTTTTTCTCTCAATGACTTTCTAAGGGAAGATGTGTTTTGCATGTTGAGAACTTGCTTCCTTTCCTGCACAGATATTTTTGGGACCTATTCTGTGCCCAGTCTCTGGGAATAAAAAATGACTGGGCCTCTCCCCCAACCCTAGGAAAGTTTTCAGTCTGTTAGATGCAATGCTTTATATTATATTATATTACATTATATTACATTACATTACATTACATTACATTACATTACATTACATTACATTACATTACATTACATTATATTATATTATATTATATTATATTATATTATATTATATCATACTATACTGCAATATGGCAAGTTCCAGCAGGGTATAGCCATACCTGAGAGCAGAAGGGTAAATTCACTGATATGTCACTGTCTACTCCAGCTGAATGGTTCCACGATAAGAAAAAATGTGTTAGGATACCATGATCTTTGGAGGCCATTCCCTGTTTGAAGGGTAATGGGTGCGTTGTACAGTGGTAGGAAGGATAACTAGGGTAAAACATTTCTTAAGACCCTCCAATTTTGCAAGTAAAACATTTCTTGAGAACTTCTATTTTTGCAAGCAGTCAGTGGTCTTAATTTTTGCATTTTTCAATTTCTTAATGATAATGAAAATTTCCCATTCATCACAAGCTATGTTTTCTCCTATTGAAATTATGATCATTAATTTCCATCCATTGACATAAAAGGAACATAGGTAGGTAATGGAGAAAAGCTATCCTCTGATATTTGCATGTCCTCCCTGTTGGAAATAGGGGTTTGTATTGTTTTAGACTGAATCTAAGGGACTTAAAACAAAAGGGGATTCGGGAAGCCACCACAGAATGACAGGCTCTTATACAAGGATTTAGACCTTTTATGTTTTGCCAAAACTGGAGCTGTTCTCAAGCTGTTTAACTTGTGATTATTTTCCTCCTGTTGCTGATTCTTTGAAAACTAATTGTGGATGTGAAATGGTAGAGCTTAAATAATGCATTAAAAAAAAAAAATCCAGAGGAGAGTGGCAAAGGTATAGAGAAACCCGGTGAAGTACAAAGTGGGGGGCGAGTCAGTTGTAGTTTTCTGGGAGCTTTTCTTACTCTGGCGTTCTTAATTAGGCCTGTTTGGCCCTGGGTTGATTCTGTTCTTTCAAGAGAGCTGTTGACCTAATAGTACATTAATACACACTGAGCAGTAGCTTCTCACGGTGCATGAAAACATTTGTAAATGCTGTTATTTTGGCACTGGGGAAAAAACGTGCCTTCTAACCGAGGGAAACTCATACATTTATAATTGTATTTTTTAATGTTATAGAATAGCCTTTTAGCCATTCCAATTATGCAAGCCAGTTAGATAACATTGTTTAATGTAGGCAACTACATGCCCAGAAGACCCTTAACTACAAAAACAAGAGCTTCTTCAAGTTTTGGAGATTCTCCCAACCAGACAATTAATTGAACTAACTCAGTGGTGTCTTTGTAAGGTTTATAGCTTCTGGAACTATTGCTATGCTTACAGTGGCATTTTAAATGTTACATCCTCAAAACTTCTAGATCAATTAGTTTGCTATAGAAGGAAATATCTTGGTCTAAAATTACTTTTTTGTGCTGATATATCATTTTCATTAATAAGCTTTTTCTTCTGTAGAACTAATTAGTAACTCGTGCCCTGGAGAAAGTGCTGCATATTGGTTGAGACTTTTTACTCTCATCTGAGAGGGAATTTTCACCATGTTCTCCATATCCCATCCTCAGAGGTGGGTGAGTAGTTAAAATAGTAGGAAAAAAGGGACTCTGCAGTGCTGTAAGAGATGAGTTAGGTGTCTATAGTCTGATAGGTTTGCTAAACACTCCAAAATTTTAGAACAAAAAGCTGTTTAAATGTGCACTGTGTCAATTATTCAATATGTCCATTTAAATTTCCCTTTAAAAAATACCACGGAGTTCCCTTTCACATAGTACCAGATATGTTTCTGTTTAATGCTCTGTTATTGAAAAAGAGGTCTTCAAAGTTGACATCCAAAATTATCCATCTGGCTTCCTAAATGCTATCATGTCTCTTGTTTTCCCAAGTCTCCAACGAGGAGATTTTTGTCACTTAATTGCTGCTGAGGATCACAGATGATGGTTTATAGTTTTAGGCAAATTGTGGGCAGCACTTGGTTAACAAACAAGGCACGGTGGTACTTCAGAATTATCGGCGCTCAACTGCCCCTAGCAGCAGCTGCCCTCCCAGAGTCAGGGAGGCTTGCTGCAGCACAAAAGCACCTTCTCATTAACTAACTCGTGTGCACTTGTTACAAAGGAAAGCTATTTGTTTCCACTTAATATATTTGCAGCTACTTTAAATATTCATTTATTGTGCTTGTTAAGTGAAGGGTGGAGAATAGTTTGGATGATTCCCATCAGTATACACTGAGCTTTAAGAGGTCAGCAAATAGACTAATATGTCAATTGAGTTGCCCTCTGCTTAGTGGGTCCCCAAATATGCTTAGGAAAGATGAGTATCTCTCAACCATGGAAACAATACAGAGGCAAATAAGGATCCAGGCATCCATAACAGTAACCAGTGAATTTCATCAGAGAATTTTCCTGAATGTAATTCGTGTGAAGCTTCATTGCATTTCTCCAACTGGACACATGCAAGTAGAAGACATGTCGTGATTTTTCCCTTCAGTTTGCCTCAAATGAATGAAAAGATTAATTATTTACTTACTCTTTGCAACACTTTAAGCAAAAATAATTTGGGAATCTGTAGGAAATTAAAGTATAGATACCATAATATGTCTGGGGTGTCCTAATTGAAAGAAAGCAGTAGAAATAATAAATATGCATTTATTTAGCATATTTAATACAAAACCTAGAATTAAAGTAGTTGTTCTTATAAAGGCTGGTAAAATTGTCACTCAAAATTTTACGTTTAAAAAATGCTGGCAATCTATAATTGTTTTTATATATTTGTTATTGTTCTTCAAAACTCATGTGGGAAAAATGTTCTAAAATACATTTTTCTCAAGGTGAAAAGTAAACAACAAATTATTTTAAGGATGGAAAATAATATTTTATTAGAATGCAAACAAACGCTCTTAAAGTTTGAATGAAATATCAGAATGATGTAGCTTTAAAATTTGCCTTTGGAATATTTTCTTTTTGTTTTTGTTGCATCAAAAATCATGCTTGTGTGACTTCAATTAGTTTCTCATTTGATACAGAGAGTTCAAAATACACTTAGATATTGGTGGAAGCAACATTCCCACAGCCCTAATCAATTACTTTGATTCTTCTGTTTTAAAATTGGTCCAATAATGCATTTTAGAATAGGTCAATACTGCCTGCTACATTGAGTAATATGTCTAATTTGTTTCTATTCATCATGATCATGTAGTTAAGAACTATATGCTTAAAATCTCGACTTGCTACTGAGAAGAATATGTAACACTGACAAAAGAATTTATAAAATTGCTGTATGGGCATAATGGTTTTAAAAGATGTAACACATTCCTGCATCCTGATTTTCCCATGGAAATATAATACCTTGGATACATTACTCATTTGTATTTATTTGCTCTGCACACCGAAGTTCTATATTTACCAACACAAAGGACACCTTCTCTCTGTGCCCAGGCTGAACATTTTCTTGCTGCCCCTGCAGCATCATTCAGAAAAGGAAGTTGTTTGAGATAAAGAGAGCTTTTTCTTCTGAATATGACTTCTTCATTAGTGGCTGCAGCAAATGTTTGAGTACCCACAAACACTGAGCAAATATGGAGAGTGTTGAGGGAATGACACCAGAAGGACTGAAATAACATTCATCTACCATCAGATGATTTTCACATGGAAATGAAGTTCTGCTGTCACCAGTCAGGGACAGTTGCCATACTGGTGACAGGGGGCCAAGAAGGGCAAACATGGCAGCCCATCCTCCTGCTAATGTCTTCCCTGCACCTCACTCATGAAAAAAATCTAAATTCATGATGGAGCATGCGAAAGAAGAAAACACTGAGCTGGAATCAGGAGACCTCCTCGTGTGAACACTGTAAAAGTAACAAGCATCCTCGTGCCTCAGTTTATCCTTCTATTCCTTTTTATTTAGCAGGTCTGGAGAACCAAGAAAAAATCTAACAGATTAGTTTCACTTGAGTCCTGGTATATGTTGGACTCAACAGTGGGATGTTTTTACTGCTTTAGCACACAAGGGCTATGTTTAGTGCACTATAGTCAGTATAAAATAACTCATTCTCATATCATTAAGTGGGTATTTGGAAAAAGTTGTTAGATCCTTAGGGTTGTTTTTTTTAGCATTAGGGAAGAGCTTTAAAATTCAGAGTGATCTATCACTTTCTGAACTCCTATATCACCTATTGTCTATATCATTCTGATTACAGCACAAATGCTCTCTTGAACTGCTTTGCACAATTGTATCTATTGATTTATATAAAAATGTTGTAAATATATATTATTTATGCATATGTCCTATGACCCAATAGTGGGAAAAATATATATATATATATCTCAATACAGCACTCACACGTAAATCGCAATCACATAGTATTATTAATAAGATTATTTCAACATTCAATTCCCTATGCCTTTTATTAATATTCCTGCTTACCGATCAAAGTCTATTTGGGCTTTTACAATTATTAGGTTCTTCTCTGTAGATACACATAGCTTCTCATGTTAGAGGTGGGTAAAGTCTAATACTCTTCTCCCCCAAAATTTTGCCACTTAAGGATATATTACAATGAAAGCAAGACTGAGTATTAATTCTTCAATACATGTAAATATTTATCAGCAAACGGGGAAAAAAAGAGTACAGAACCCACTCTGAAAAAATACTTATATAAAATATTTTTATTAGGTAAATAAATGTGTGCCTACAGATTCAAGCAGCACCTAGTGTGTCATTTAGAATGGAAAAGACAGTTTGTGCTACAGGATTCAAGAGCATAAGGATTTACTACAGGTTATGGTGGCTGATGAAACCACCACAAAAGAAGTTAAAGTGGAGCCAGACCTCCAAGAAAAAGCAGGACTTGGATGGACAGAGTGGGGCAAAGGTCGGTCTAAGCAAGGGGCACCGACAAGAGATCAGAGGTGGAAACACACTAGGCAGGCTCATGTGTTTGTGGAATTACACTTTTCCTTATTCAAGCCAACAAAGTTGGAACAACATTTTGAACATGAGGAGCATTATCATCAAATTATAGGCGTCTTAGAAGCAATATCACAATAATCAATCTATTCTAATAGGCCACCCAGGCACAATGATTGTGGATTTTCTATTTTTTTTATAGGCAACTTGACTTTCAGTATATTTTATAACCTATTCCCTAAAACGTGAAGGGCTGTGAAAACACTACCTGGAATCATGTTGGTAGTTTAGTGTGTTGCTGCTATTAAAATACCAAAGAAGCAGCAGTCTCTTCCTCATGGTCAGCTGTCATTTATTTATTCATTCATTTGTTCACTCAGCAATCTGGATTAAGCACCTACCACGTATCCTGTGGTATGCTAAGCTATAAGTGGTTCCAGTGAGTTGGAGGAATGCTGCTTAGTATTCCTTGCCATGTAGTAACTATGATGACAGTAATGAACCAAGGCAAATGATGGTGGATGGTGGTGGTGGTATTGAGAAAGCAGAGGGCATCAACTGACCGAAGAACAAATCCCTACCGAGTCCCTCACCCTGTAAAGGTCATTTGTTGTTTTCCCATTGGAAGCTAAAGACTGGTTTTAAGGGTAGTCAGAGTCTTGGCTCATTTTCACAATTCCTAAAAGGCAGGCTTACCTAGGACTCTCAAATTTATTTTAAAATGTGGTTCCAAGATAAGAAGTAGGTCAATGAGGTGCATGTTATTTGCTTTTACTTTGCAAGGGCAGTGGAAGAAGTGGCAGGAGTTGCTCGATGTTCCCCGGTCTGAATTGTAAGGAATTTGAGCTTCCAGACTATGAGGTATTTTACCAGAAACCTACTAGCTAGAGTGACTATATGCCTGGATTTGACTAGGACAGTCCTGGTTTTTACCAGTTTTCCTGGTCCTGGTGTGTAATTAGTAATAGCATCTACTTTCCCTCTTCAAAGCATCCACTGACAGTAAATTATATGGTCTCTTTAATACTAGCTGACTTCAGTCTTGAATAATAAGCATCTCAGTCCAACAGAAATGCAGCAAAGAAGGTTTCTGACAAGTCAAAGTACTTCTAACCATGAAGAACTAGTGGAGGGGGGAAGGGTAAGAGGGTTTCTTGAGCTAGCTATGTGATACTTTTTAAAAAGTTCATCAGTTTGGTCAACAGAACTAGACAAATGTTAAGCCAGAGAAACAAAGCCCTATAGCCTGGTGGGCAAGAGCGCAAACCCTGGAGCCAAAGTGCAGGTTCACAAGGAAGTGCTTGCCCTGTGGCCTTAACCTCACTGGTTTGCCTCCCCATCTACAAGTGGAGGATGAGAGTACTGTCTCATGGGGTTGCAATGAGGATTCTATGAATTAATATCTGTAAGGTGCCTAGAAGAGTGTCTAGCCCATTAGCAGTGAAATAAGAGGTGTTTGCTCTCACTACTACCTCAGCCAAAGAGAAAGAAAGGCATGGATGAGTTAAGAGACCTTGTATAGACACAGCCCTAACTGGGTAATGTCAATAAACTAGCAAATTTAATGGTCTATGAAACCAATAGCATGTTGCTATAAGCCTTTAATTAAAGATATTTGAGCTATATATTATAAATAAATATGGACTTTTTATTTACAATCACACTTTGGGCTTATGTGAAGTGAAAAGTGGCTACCACAGAAGTGTTACTATGCTCCATTTTATTACCCTCTTGTTACAAAGGATTCTGGTGTCTTAATACGTTACAATAGCTTACAGCTATTTTCATTCTAATATTATAATATTCCAAACCCGTGTTGAATATAAACTCCTTTTATGTCTCACCAACTCTGTGTAAAAGTAATACATAGAGATTTGGATATACCATTATGCCATATAATTTTCATTATACACATTAGAGACAATATAGTATAACTTGAAAAAGAATCACTGATGAATAAGATACATTAAAATTATAATATTTGACTGTTGAGAGTTGAACTGGGAATTAAGTTCCCAGAAGTAAATACCTTGATAGAATGATCAGAATGGAATTTAGAAATTAAATACAAAAGACTATGCTAATGTGGTATAAAAGGGAACATCAGAAAATATCAAAGTTGAAGTTTTTGTTGGAAAAGGAATTTGAAATGATCTCTTATGCATATGCAACTTTTTAATACATATTCTCTGAGGTACATTTACACTCACATCTAGAAATCTAATTAGAAATAAAAAGAGAGAAGTTTGTAATGATAGCACCCTGCTCTTTGGGTCCCTATCAAAGATTCTGAAAACAAATTCATTAATATCTTAATATACATGATGTCCTTTTCTGGACTTAAATACTTCATCCCAGAAGACCTGAGCTTTATTTCCTTACAATTTCTCTAATCTGTAAATTTGGGGTTTGGAAATCTTTCTTTCAAATCAGACTTTTGATATTTTCCTCTTGCAAAACAAAAGATTTGAAAAAGAAGTAGCCATAATACTTTGAAATGTGTGTATTTTCTAATGTGTGCTGTTTCTTGGAAAGGCTAACAGGCGTTGAATAGTGAACCATCAAAAACATCACTTCTAAGGCTATTACTGGTAGACCTCTACCAGTCGAGGCAATTCAACAATTAACCCTTGAGGCAGTGTAACAATTGAGTTAAGGAGATTTTCATGTATCGGTTTTGTCTGTCACATGGTTGACTTAACTTCAGGATATACTTTGCTGCTGAAGGTTCATTTCCCTCAATTTGTTAAGTGGCTAATTATAAAGGTTCACAAAAGAATTGACACAAGGGAAAGAGAGGAGCCTGGCTACTATCAGTCAGCCCCAAGAGGCCTGTACAAGTGTCATTTGTAAAAACAGAGCACAAATTAAACAATGGCCATAATAAGCTGCCAGGAACTGGAGTAAAATGAAAGGAGAATTCCTAAGTAGGTGCAAAGCGGGCACTATAAGGTTGAGAATTTTTAAAACTTGATTTACATTTGACAACTAGGTCCTAATGTAGGTCACCTATTTAAGCTGCTTCTGCAAAATGAAATCTTTAAACCCGAGTTGACAATAACAGCTAAGTAAAGGACCCTTTATTTTGTACTTAAACCTGGGATTTAGTTTTATTTTCTCTCCATGAAATACTGAAATCCAATGAAAAACTGGTCTGATATCCTGAATAAGTGGATTTTAAAAAGTTATGGGAAATAATGACTAGAAATAGGAGTGTGAGACGAAACATGCTGTATTAAGAAATAATCATTTTTCATCAGGTAACAATTAGCCTCCTTGTCTACAGGCAGTATGATGAATTCTAAACACCCGCCCATTTAAGATTTAAAAAAGCAAAACAAGAAAGATAGCACCCCTTTCTTGGAAGCATGATGTCTAACAAAACAGAACGGAAATTGCTGCATTGTTTCCAACTTTCATCAAAACATCCCTATGCATAGTATTTGCATCATTATGTAAGACATTTGCAAATATGTATAATGCTTTTGCCTATGGGAAAACTCTCCTGCTCTAATGTATTCCTGAATGATGAATGAACAATTCTTTAGGTATGATAAAAAGATTCAGAGGGTCAGATAAAGCAGTGATATTATAACCCCAGCTCATCATTTAATTTTTTTTAAATGTCAACTGCTAACAGTGCAGGTCTATATTTTACTTAAATTTTTTTTCTCTACAAACTTACCACTACTTTTCCAATTCTTTCTGATTCAAGATCACCAACCTTCTTTTTGCTGAGGGCCTCCTGCTTTGATAATTCAGCAGGTATCCTGTGAAGTTCTTTGACTGTAGATCTCTGATCTGAACTTTTGCTTCAACCCTGGATTTTCAGAAGCCTCTGAAACAATTGCTGCAATTTGGGCATCAACAGATATCCATCCCATTGCACTGTTTACCAATTGAATTTTGTAGTCAGACAAGAGCTGTTTTAAAAGCATATATGTCATGCAAATATTCTCACTGTCCTGATTTTGTGATAAACAGGGTAGGCTAAACATTTGCTATATTAGAAACCATACATGTGTCCCCAGACCTAGTTTTTCTTCCTAGGTCTGGTTTTTAGGATGCTGGTGATAAAACCAAGCCTGATTTATTATATGACCATCCTGTATGGGAAATGACTATAACTCTAGATATCTTTGGTCAACCTTACGAGATATAGCAGGGGAGCAGATATGGCTCAAATGGTTGGGCACCCGTCTCCCATATGGAGGGACCTGGGTTCAATCCCCAGGACCTCCCGGTAAAAATTTTAAAAAAAGAAAAATATAGAACGCGCATGGGCCGCCAGGCCCCTTGTGCGGGTGCATCGTCAGGCCCTGCCGAACCAAGCAGCAAGATGATGACATAACAAGAGAGTGACACTGGGAAGAGCCAAGACGAGATGTGCCGAAAAACCAGGAGCTAAGGTGGCGCAGGTGGTGGGATGCCATTCTCTCCCACATCGGAGGTTCCAAGGATTGAATCCTGGTAAAGACAGGGTAAGGATGAGAAGAGAGGGCAGGAAACAGACACAGAGAATTGCCCAACGAATGGACACAA
>JAQZBX010012894.1:0-40582 GCA_029593785.1 Cabassous unicinctus
ATAAAGAGTTGTAGGAAAGTATCACTAAAGAGATAAAGGATATTAAGAAGACACTGGGGGAACATAAAGAAGAATTTTAAAACATGCAAAGAAAAGAAACAGAGCTTATGGGAATGAAAGACACAATGGATGAGATTAAAAATATATTATTGACATATAATAGCAGATTTCAATTGGCCTAGAAACAAATAAGTGAATTGGAAGACAGATCATCTGAACTTGAAAAGACAGAAGAACAGAAAAAAGAATGCAAAAAATTGAAAAGGGTCTCAGGGAATTGAATTACAGTGTGAAATGTGCAAACATACAAGTTATGGGTTTCCCAGAAGGAGAAGGAATGGAAAAGGCACAGAAAGAATATTTGAGGAAATAATGACAGGAAATTTCCCAACCCTTATGAAAGATATAAATATCAATATCCAAGAAGGACAACACACCCCAAACAGAATAAATATGAACAAACCTACTCCAAGACACTTTCTTTTCAGAATTTCAAATGCCAGAGATAAAGAGAGAATTCTGAAATCAGCAAGAGGAAAGAAATGCATCACATTCAAGGGCATGCTCAATAAGACCGTGCCAGTTTCTCATCAGTAACCATGCAGGCAAGAAGGCTGTAGTATGATATATTAAAGGTACTGAAAGAGAAAAACTGCCAGCCAATAATTCTTTATCCAGAAAAAGTGTCCTTAAAAAATAAAGGTTAGTTTAAAGTCTTCACAGATAAACAAAATCTGAGAGTATGTCACTAATAGACCAGATTTACAAGAGATACTAAAGGAAGTGCTGCAGCCTGAAAGGAAAACACAGGAGAGAGAGGCTTGAAGAAGAATGTAGAAACAAGTATTATCTGTAAGGGTAACTAAAAGGTTAAAAAGACAGACAATAGCAAAATATGAGAATGGAAATCCAAAGGATAAAATGGGTGAAGTAAGTAATGCCTTTACACTAGTAACATTGAATGTCAATGGATTGAACTCCCCAATCAAAAGATACAGACTGGCAGAATGGATTAAAATAATATGAGCCATCTATATAGTGTCTACAAGAGACTTACTTTAGCTACAAGGATAAAAATAGGCTGAAAGTGAAATGTTGGGAAAAGATATTCCATGCAAATAGTAACTGAAAAAGAACTGGAATAGCTACACTAATAGCAGAGAAAGATTTTAAATGCAAAAATGTTATAAGAGATGGAGGAGATCATTGTGTATTAATAAAATAGGCAATTCATGAACAGGAAATAATAATAATAATAATGTATATATATGCAACTAAACTGGATGCCCCAAAATACATGAGGCAAACACTGGCAAAACTCCAGGGATAAATAAATGCTTCTGCAATAATTTTTGGAGGCTTCAACACACCACTCTCATCATTGGATAGAATATCTGGACAGAGGATCAATAAAGAAACAGAGAGCCTAAATAATACAATAAATGAACTAGATCTAATATATATATATAGAACATTACACCCCAAAACAGCAGTATATACTTTCTTCTCAAGTGCTCATGTTTTTCTTTCCAGAATAGACCATATGTTGGTTCACAAAACAGGATTAAATAAATTTTAAAAGATTGAATTATACAAAGCACTTTCTCTGATCATAATGGAATTAAGCTGGAAAAATTCACAAATATATGGAGATTAAAAAACACATGCTTAAATAATCAGTGGGTAAAAGAAGAAATTGCAAGAGAAATCAGTAAAAATTTTGAGATTAATGAAAATGAGATAACAGCATATCCAAACATATGCAATGTAGTGAAGGCAGTGTTGAGAAGGAAATTTATAGGCCTCAATGCTTGCATTATAAATGAAGAAAGAACTAAAATCAAAGCCCTAACTGCACTCCTGGAGGAACTAGATAAAGAACAGCAAAGTAATCCCAAAGCAAGCAGAAGGAAAGAAATAACAAAGATTAGAGCAGAAATCAATGAAAAGGATAACATAAAACAACAGAGAGAATCAACAAAACCACACATTTGTTCTTTGAGAAGATTAACCAAATCCACAAACCTTAGCTAGACTGAAAAGGAAAAAAGAGGGAAGATATAAATAAATAAAATGAGAAATTGGAGGGGGGAAATTACTACTGACCCCACAGAAATAAAAGAGATCATAAATGGATACTATGAACAACTGTATGCCACCAAACTAGACAATGTAGATGAGATGAACAAATTCCTAGAAACACACGGACAAACTACACTGACCCTAGAAAAAATAGAAGACCTCAACAAAACAATCACAATAAAGAGATTGAAACAGCCACCAAAAATCTCAAAAAAAAAGAAAAAGGCCCAGGACCAATGGCTTCACAGCTGAATTCCTACCAATTAGTAAGAGAAAATTTAATACCAGTCTTGCCCAAACATTTCAAAAAAATTGAACAGAAGGGAACACTACCAAACTTATTCTGCAAAGCAAATATCACCCTAATATCAAAGCCAGATAAAGATACTACAAAAAAGAAAATTACAGACCAATTTCTCTAATGAATATAAATGCAAAAATCTTCAACAAAATACTTGCTAATTGAATCTAAAAGCAGATCAAATTAATTATACAGCAAAATCAAGTGGATTTTATCCTAGGTATGCAAGGGTGGATCAACACAAGAAAATAAATCAATATAATACACTACATTAATAAATCTAAGAAGAGAAGTCAAATAATCATCTCAATTGATGCCAAAAATGCATGTGACAAAATACATTCTGAAAGAAAGGTATTGAAAGAAAATTTCTCAACATGATAAAGTGAAAATTGGAAAAACCCACAGCTAACATTGTACTCAATGTTGAAAGACTGAAAGTTTTCCCCCTGAGATCAGGAATAAGACAAGGATGCCCACTGTCACCATTGTTATTCAATATTGTGCTAGAGCTTCTAGTTAGAGTAATTGGGCAAGAAACAGAAATAAAAGGCACCCAGTTTGGAAAGCTACTCGCTGATGATGTAATACTTACCTAGAAAATCCTGAAATATCCACAACAAAGCTACTAGAGCTAATAAATGATTTCAGCAAGTTGGTGGGATGCAAGATTAATATGCAAAAATCAAAGTGTTTCTTTACATAACTAATGAGCAATCTGAGGAGGAAGTCAGGGAAAAAATTCCATTTACAATAGCGACTAAAAGAATCAAATATTTAGGAATAAACATAACCAAGGAAATAAATGATCTGTAATCAGAAAATGATAAAACATTGCTAAAAGAAATAAAGATGACCTGATCAAATGTAAGGACACTCTGTTCATGGATTGGAAGACTAAATATCGTTAAGATGTCAAAATTGATTTACAGATTCAATGCAATCCTGATAAAAATCCCAACAGCCTTTTTTTTTTCCAGAAATGGAAATGCCAACTACCAAATTTATTTTTGAGGGTAAGAGGTACTGAATAGCCAAAAATATCTTGAAAAAGAACAAAATTAGTGGACACTCACTTCCTGCCCTTAAAGCATATAACTTTTAGCTGCAGTGGTAAAAACAGCATGGTACTAGCATAACAATAGACATACTGACCAATGGAATCAAGTTGAGGGTTCAGAAATAGACCCTCACATCTACAGTCAAGTGATTTGGGGCCAGAACAGTCTATTTAATAAATGGTACTGGGAGAACTGGATATCCATAACCAAAAGAGAAAAAGTAGACCCTTACCTCATACTTTGTACAAAAATTAACTCAAAATGGATCAAAGATCTAAATTTAAATGCTAGAACCATAAAATTTAGAGGAGAAAATGTAGGGAAACATCTTCAAGATCTTGTAGTAAGTGGTGGTTTCTTAAACCTTACATGAGCAATGAAAGAAAAAATACATATAAGTGGGACCTCCTCAACATTAAACACTTTCGTGCTTCAAATGACTTTGTAAAGAAGTGAAAAGGCAGCCTACACAATGGGAGAAAATTTTTAGAAACCACGTATCTGATAAGAGTTTGATTTTCATGTTGTATAAAGAGATCATACCACTCAGTGATAAAAAGACAAGCAACCCAATTAAAAATGGGCAAATACTTGAACAGACATTTTTCCAAAGAGGAAATCCAAATGGCCAAAAACACATAAATGCTCAACATCACTAGCTATCAGGGAAATGCAGATCAAGACTACAATGAGATACTACTTCATCCTTACAGAATGACCATTATTTAAAAAATTAAAAGGCAGAAAAATACAAGTGCTGGAGAGGAAGTGGAGAAATATGAAGACTCCACCGTTGGTGGTATGTAGAATGGTGCAGCCTCTGTGGAAGACAGTTTGGCAGGTCTTCAGGAAGCTAAATAAAGATCTGCCATATGATTTGGCAATCCCACTACTAGAAATATATTCACAAAACTTGAAAGCATGGATGCAAAAAGTCATTTGTACATTGATGTCTATTGTGGCATTATGAACAATTGCTAAAAGATGGAAACAATCCAAGTGTCCATTAACAGATGAATGGATAAACAAAATGTAGCATATAAATATGATGGAATACTATTCAGCTATTTAAAAAAATGAAATTGGGATGATGTGACAAGAAGGATGAATGTTGAGAACATTGTGTTGAGTGAAATAAGCCAGACATAAAAGGACAAATATTGTATGGTCTCACTAATATGAACTAAATAACAATGAGTAAACTCATTGAAGTAAACTTTAGAGTATAAGGTACTAGAAGATAGAATGTGATTTGAGAAGGGGGAGTTGATGCTTAAAGGATGTATAATTTTTAATAAGTTTGATTGTAAATCTTCTAACATGAAAACATCTCCTACATCAAGAACTTTAAATTAAAAGGACAAATATTTGCACTGTTGGATTGTATTAGGTTAATTTATAGAAAAGCTAAAATATTAATTTTAAGAAAAAATGTAGTGGTAGTGTAAACTTATTAATTTGCAGGGATGCCTGGGGACAGCTATTGCAAACTGCTAAACTTAGTGGCTTAGCAAGTATTACAAATGGACAAATACCATTTGAGAAAAGAAGAGTGTACAAAGCAAGCAAACACAGTCTTTTATTAAATCTTATTCAGTTATCTGCAGTGAATCCTTACCTAAAAATAAGTTAACTGTGTTTTTTTGAGTGTCCAATTAGATATAAGTACCCTGGTCTTAAAAGTCAATAACGACACCACTGTAAGCCTAGACTTGAAATAATTCCAAAAGTCTGTAAGCTTTCAACTCACCCAGGTGTCCAGGAGGTGACGCAGGGAGTGTTCATGACCCTATCAGCTACAGCATGAGATAGTCAGATGACGATGAAGCTGCAAATCGTACTTGTACTTGGCTTCCCAGTAAGAGTGGAGAAGAGAATAGCGCCCACTGCACATTTCTAATCCATGTCACAAACATACATTAACCAGCCTCACCCCAAAAAAACAAATACAAGGCTACAACCTATGTGGTCATAGGTCCTGGAAATCCTCCTTTGCCCCTTATCAGAAGACCCTTTCTCCATTTCCCCACCCTTGATTACCCAGTAGTCACACTTTCACAGTCATTGATGCCTATTAAAGTCCCTTTTATATGCAGAGATAGGTTTGAAGAAAGATAAAAGAAATCCTCAGAATTCAAGCTCAAAGGACCTGAAGATAACATAGGTGCATATTCACTGCTATTTCAACTACCCTAGACACATTTGCTATGGACTCAGTTAACTAAAAATGTCAGATATAATGAACTCACTGGCTCAGAAGATGATGCCTTGGTTTCATGCAAAGTTGGGAGTTTGGACCCTCAACAATTTACAACCTCAGGGGAAGAGTGGACTCGATTTTTTTTTAAAAAGTCACCATCATTACTTAAGTTGACAAGGAATCATGACTTGAGGAAAAATTGTCCTCAGAGAAATAAAAATACAAGGTCTGGTTCCATGTGGTTTGCAGATGTAAATTTATAGACACGTTTTACAGTATCCAAAAGGAGAAGTTAGCATAAAATAATCAGAGGTAGGTAGCAACAATGTCTGTCCTCTGGAAGAATGCAAACTTAAGACAGCCTTATTGGATTTCCAGAGACAAAATTCTGTATTTAAAGATAAACATCAATAAGTACAAAATGCAAAAGAAAATAAGTCACACAAGACAGAGTGAGCAGGCAAAATAACCATCAGACAAATCATCACATACAGAATAGAGAGGCAGAATATGAAAGTGTTTAGGAGCATAGACTGGGGTCACAAAAGTTTGAATATTTTATGACTAACTTTAAGATATTGGACAAGTTGCTTAAGTTCTTTGTGCCTTAGTTTTCAATTAATAAAAGGAGCTGTTATAAAATGAGTTACTACATACAAAATATTTAAATGATGCCTAGTACATATTAATCCTTATGTAAGTGTTAGTTACTACTATTATTATAATAATTATAATAAAGCTGGAAAGAAAACATTACAAAACATAATTCCAAGAAAGTATACTAGATATATTTTAACTCAACAGAGTTTAACTTGATTTACTAATTATTTTGAACAGGATTTTTAAGTCTCTCTCTCTATGAGGGATATTGATCTACAGTTTTCCTTTCTTGAAATGTTTTTGTTAGGTTTCAAAATAAGGATTATGCTGCCTTCAAAAAACAGGTAGGAAAGTGTTTCTTCTTCCTCTATTTCTGAAAAAAAATTGTGTAAGATTGGTATTATTTCTCCATAAATAATTAAAAGAATTAATCTGAAATAATCTGGGCTCTGAGTTATATTGTGTGGGAGGTTTTGGACACCAAATTCAATTTAGCATCTAAATATATAATATAAATATATGTTTATATTTTACATTTATCTTCTGTCCATTTTAGTAACCATTATTTTTCAAGAAATTTGTTTTATTTTCTGAGTTATAAAATTTATTTAAATAAAGCTATTCATAATAGTATCTTATCCTTTTGATATCTGTAAGATCTGTTATAATATCAAATTTTTCATTAGTGATATTTCTAAATTCTGTTTCTTTTATTCCTTGGCCAGACTCTAGAGGTCTATTTATTAATATTTTCAAAGTGTCAGCTTATAACTTTGTCACTTTTCTGGTTTATTAATGCTTACTCTTATGTTTATTATTGTATTTCTTCTACTTACTTTCAGTTTAATTTTCTCTTCCTTTGCTAGTATTAGATGAAAACTTCAGTCATTAATTTTCATTTTTTTTCTTCTTTTTATAAAAGCATTTACAACTCGAAGCTTGATTCTAAGCCCTGTTCTAGCTACACCCCCCAATTTTTTGATATGTTATATACTCATCATCATTCAGTTCAAAATATTTTCTGATTTCTGTTCTAATTTCATCTTTGACTCAAATATTTGGAGCTTTTCTAGATACATAAAATTATTGATTTCTTATTCAATTTTATTATGGTGAGAGAAAACACTCTGTAAGATTTCAATGTTACAACCTATGGGATGCAGTGAAGGCAGTGCTGAGAGGGAAATTTACAGCCCTCAATTCTTACATTAAAAAAGAAGAAAGAGTTAAGATCAATGACCTAACTATACTGCTGGAGGAACTAGAAAAAGAACAGAAAACTATGCCAAAAGCAAGCAGAAGGAACGAAATAATAAAATCTTTGCAGAAATAAATGAAATTGAGAACAACAACAACAACAAAAAAATAGAATTAAAACCAAAAGTTGGTTCTTCAAGAAGATTAACAATATAGACAAACCCTTAGCTAGATTAACAAAGAAAAAAAGAGAGAAGATGCAAATAAATAAAATAAAAAATGAAAACAGGGACATCACAAATGACCCCACAGAAATAAAAAGATCATAAGCAGACACTACGAACAACTGTATGCCAACAAACTAAACAATGTAGATGAAAAGTTCCTAAGAACATTCAAACAACCTACACTGACCCTAGAAGAAATAGAAAATCTCATCAAACCAATCACAAGTAAAGAAATTGAAACAGTCATCAAACAACTCTCCAAAATGAAAAGCCCAGGACCAGATGGTTTCACAGTTGAGTTCTACCAAGCATTCAAAGAAGATTTAACACCAATCTTACTCAAACTCTTCCAAAAAATTGAACATGAAGGAATGCTACCAAACTCATTCTTTGAAGCCAATACTACCTTGATACCAAAGCCAGATAAAGATACTATGAAAAAAGAAACTTAAAGACCCATTTCCCTAATGAATATGGATGCAAAAATACTCAACAAAATGCTTGCTAATTGAATCCAACAACACAGTAAAAGAATATTTCATCATGATTAAGTGGGTTTTATACCAGGCATGTAAGGATGGTTCAACACAAGAAAATCAATCAGTGTAATACACCACATTAATAAGTCAAAGAAGAAAAATCACATCATCTTATCAATTGATGCATAAAAAGCATTTGACAAAATACAGCATCTTTTCTTATTAAAAATACTACAAAAGATAGGAATTGAAGGAAACTTTATCAACATGATAAAGGCCATATATGAAAAACCCACAGCTAACATTGTACCCAGTGGTGAAAGACTGAAACCTTTCCTGTTGAGATCAAGGACAAGACAAGGATGCCCACTGCCACCATGTTGTTCAATATAGTGCTAGATGTTCTAGATAGAGAAATCAGACAAGAAAAAGAAATAAAAGCATCCAAATTGGACAAATAATGCAGGGTCTCACTAATATGAACTAAATACGAGGAATAAACACATAGAGTTAAAACCTAGAATAAAGGTTATTAGGAGATAAGAGAAGGGCTGAGAAGGTGTATGGATGCTTAATGTATGTGGAATTTTTAATTAACTTGACTGTAAAAGTGAGGAAATGGATAGAGTTGGTGGTAACATATTATAGTGAGTCGAACTAATGCAGCTGGTCTATAAATGGGATTGTGGCTGAAAAAGGTAATCTAAGGATGTAAATGTCAGGTGAAAGAAAGCTAGAAAATAATGTAGGGACTGAATAACATAATCACCCCAGAGGTGGATGAGAATTGTGGTTAATAGAACAAATACAAGAATGTTCTTCTATGAACTAGAACAAATGTGCATCACTATTGCAAGATGGTAAAAATGTGGGAAAAATACAATTAATGTAACCTATGGAAGATAGTTAACAGCAACACTGTAATATTCTTGCATCAATGCCAAAGATGTACTGTGTTAATAATAGGGGGTATGGAAAAAATATACAAATGTTCAGTATAGGCTATAGTTGGTGGTAATAGTCTGATGACATTATCTCATAATCTGTAACAAATGTTTCACAACAATGTAGTGTATTGGTGTAGGGGTACTGTATGGGAATTCCATACTTGTTCATGATTGTTTTGTAAGTTCACAAACTCTCTAATAAAGATATATTTTTAAAAAGTCAATTATGTTAAGGTGGATAATAGTGTTATTTAAATCTATATCTATGCTAATTCTTCATCCAGTATATCTGTCATATAAAATTTCCAACTATGATTGTGCATTTGAGTATTTCTCTTTCAGTTTTGTCAGTTTTTACTTAAAGTATTTTGAAGCTCTGTTTTTGGTCTCATACACCTTTATAATTAGTGTGTCTTTGTAATCTACAGACTATGCCCTTCATTATTATGAAGTATCCCACTTTATCTGTCATAAAGTCTTGAAGTCTATTAGGACAGATAATAATATACCACTGCAACCTTCTTATGATTAGTGTTTGCATATATCATTTTCAATTCTTTTACTTTCAACCTATTTGTGGTTTTGTATTTAAAGTGCATCTCTTATAGATAGTATACAGTTGGGTCCTACTTTTATAATCAGTCTGACAATGAGTACCTTTTAATTGGTGTGTTTAGTCTATTTACATTTAATAAAATCAATATAATGACATGGTTGGAGTTAGGGCTACCATTTTACTATTTGTTTTCTATTTGCTTTATATGGTTTTTTATCGGTTCTTCCTTCCCTACCTTCTTTTTGGTTTACCAAATATTTTTTAATATTCCATTTTGAATCCTTTATTGGCTTTTCACCTATAACTCTTAGCATATTTTTATTAGTTATTTAGGATTAAAATATTCATCTTCTTAACCAAAATCTACTTAGAATTAATAATGTAGTACTTTTCATATAATTTAGGCATTTTACAATAGTATAGTTCTATTATCTCTCAGTTATTTGTGCTACAATCATTATGTTTTTGCTTTAAGCATACATATATTCTTTAAGAATATCTTTAAAATTTTATATTTACCCACATTTTTACCATATCTGGTGATCCTCATTCCTTCCTGTACATCTGAGAACTCACCTGGTATCATTTCTCTTCAGCCTGGAAAAATTCCTTCATCATTTCTTTCAGTCCAGTTCTGCTGGCCACAAATTACCTTACTTCTAATTTAGCTAAAAATGTCTTTATTTCATTTCCAGATTTGAAGGACAGTTTAGATGCCTATGTAATTCTAGTTTGCCTTTTTGTCCAGCACTTTAATGATACTGTACTATTTTCTTTTGGCCTTTATTGTTATTGGTAAACTTCAATTTATATAATTGTTCTCCTATAGGGAATGTTACATTTTCTTTTCTAGTTGCTTTCAATTTCCCCTTTATTTTGGATTTTCCACACTTTGACTATAATGTGCCTAGCCATTTTTTTTTATCTTTATAGGAATTTAGTTAATATTTTTTTGGTATCCGTACATTGAGGTCTTTCACCAAATTTGAGAGAATTTTAACCTGTTTCTTCAATTTTCTTTCTACTTTCTAATTCTCTCCTCTTCTGGGGTTTCAGTTATACTTATATTGGGTAGCTTGATACCTTTCCATAAAACTTTGAGCCCTTGTTTTTCATTCTCAGTTTTTACTCTCTCGGTTCTTCACAATGGATAATTCCTATTTATCTATTTTATAGTTCACTGTCTTTTTTCCTACAATCTCCAATCTTCTGTTAAACCAACCAGTGATTATTTCAATTCAGTGTTATACTAACCAGCCTTAAAATTATTTTATTATTTTTAAAAATATTTTCTATTTCTGTGCTGAGAGTCTCCATTTGTCCATTCTTTATGAACATATCTTTATTAAATGCTTAAACATGTTTCTAATAGCTACTTTAGAGCTCTTGTCTACTACTGCAACATATGAGTTATCTTGGAATTGGCTTTTTATCTTGAATATGAATCACATTTTTCCTCAATTTTTGCATACCTATGGATATTACAGGACATCATTAATGATACAATGTAGAGATTTTGGATTCTATTATGTTCATCCAAAGAATGCTAATTTATATTTCAAGAAAACAGCTAACCTGGCTGGCCTAACTCTGTTGTGAAGTATGAAAATCTCCACTCAGTTCTATAAGCTTCTAGAGGCTGCTTTTATTTCTTGGTCCTCTGAGTCCCAGACATTGCATTGCTAGTGGTGAGCAAGTTATTTGGGAATTTTCCTTACAGAGATTTTGAGTTCATTCCTCTGTAGTTCCTTCCTCCTAAGTTTTCTTTCCTAATTTTATGATTGTTTTGCTCACAGATTTCACCCTTTGCACTTTATCTTTCATAGGCCGACTCTTCTCTAGTTTTTGCATGGTTTGGATCATTTCAAATAGTTGTGGGTTTTTAATTTTGTTTTGTTTTCTTGTGTTTTGTTTTTGATAAATATATGTTTTGTCCAGGAGGGTTATTCTGGGAGGCTTGTTCCAATCAAGCTCTTTTTCCAGAAGCCAGAGCCTATAAATTGAACTCCACTGATTAATTCTTTAGATATGTTCACCTTTTTATGTCACTAGGTTGTACAAAGAGGCAGAGAAAATTAATGGAATGTGCATAAGAAGAAACAATGCACAATAATGACAACAATAAAGGAGCTCATAACAAACTCAAAGATGAAAGATAAATCATTTGTAGGCAACTTGGTCCACTGAGTACTTGGATCTACTATTTTACTGAAAACAAAATATTGAATTTAAAACAAATAAACAACAACAAACAAAACTATTTAAAAGCATTACTAAGCTGACAAAAACAAACATTTAGGGCCAGACAGAAAAGGAGAGAAGTGAGAGAGTTTCATCATTCATCTTAGATTTCTATGTCCTGAGAGGCCCCAAACCAGAAACCAAGCCCTCAAGCTTCTTGTAGAGTCTTGCAATGCTCCATTTGTAAACCTGAGACTAATGTAAAATTTAACTACAATCCACAAATACTATTCCCATTCCTATTTCAAAACTGCAAAGAAAATCCACCATCACAAATCTGAGCACTGAATCAAAAGGAAGAAAAATTGCCTCAAAGAACATGGGATACGGCTGTCTCTCCTTAGGCTGGTGGTTTTCAAAGTTTAGCACATATCAGAATCAGTTGGAGGTCTTATTAAAACAGTTTACAGTAACCCATCCTGAGATTCCAATTCAGTAGGTCTGGATGGTATTTGAAAACTGCATTTCTAACAAATTGCCAGGTGATGCTAATTTGGCTGGTTCAGGAATATATTTTGAAAATCACTCTCTTAAGTTTTCACCCAAAATTTACACTACTTTGTATAAAAATTACCAAGCTTAGAAGTTAATGGAGAATGTTCTAAACAGGCATTTTCTCCAACTACCTTGTAGATACAAATACTAAGTCTCTTTTAAGGTGCTCACCTTTAATGTAGGCCTCAAAACATTTCCACGAATAAAAGTCCATACATAAATAGAAACTCACAGAAAAAAATGTGACTCAGTACACAAGGAAATATGGTACCTTAATTAGAAGGAGCAGACAAATTAGATAGCAGAAATATACCCATAAAGACCTCAGTAATGAAATTATGAGAGGGTTTAAAAGGACTATGATTGATATGATTGAAGAAACAGAAGCTTAAAATAAAACCATAAGCTAGAAGTTATAAAGTCCAAGAAGTTTTGAAGAAAGAACCAAACAACTTCCAGAAATTAAAAAAAGAGATAATTGAAATTAGTAAGTCCTTGCATGGGTATAATAGAAAATTACTTAAAGGCAAAGAGAGATGCTGTGACTCAAAAAATGAAGAAATTAGCCAGAATGAAGTTCAAAGAGATAAAATATAAAGAAATTTGAAAGATTAAATGACATGGAATGACATAGAGTGGAAAGTTTTATTATATAGATAATCACAATCTAAGCATGATAGAGAAATAGTATATAACAAAAGTACCACATGAAGACATAGGGACAGAAAATTTTTCAGAAGCAGTGAAAAACATGAACCTGTAACTTCAAGAAACCAAAACAATTAGGATAAATAAAATTAAATTCAAATGTAGACATGTCATAGTGAAACAGTAAAACAACATAGACAAAAAGAAGTTCTTAAAAGCAATCAGACACACAAAAAAACAACCTTCAATGGAGCCAAAACTAGATTGAGAGATGATTTCTCACAGCAAAAAAATGGAAGCTAGAACACATCAAATTTTTTCTTCAAGGTTCTAAGGGAAAGTAACTATGAACTAAGAATTTTACACCTAGTAATAATATCTTTAAAGCATGTGAGTAAAAAATTAAAATATATTCAAACAAACTCAAACTGAAAGAGTTCATCTTAGCAAATTGTCTTTAAAAGAAATTCTAAGGATTGTATCCTGGATGAGAAGAAAAGTATTTCTGTAGCAAGTGTTTTGATGCAATAATAATTAATAAGTATATTAAGTTGTAAATATATATAAATCTAAATAAGTATTGACTGTAGAGCCAAATAGAAATGAGCTCATAACATTTAAGAAAATCTCACAGGGCTTTGTTAAGCTCCAAGACAATGAAAGTACTCTGAGTAAGTATCAAAAACGGATTGCTTTAATAAGTATCCCAAGACTTGCCTTAAATATTTTAAGTATAGCAACATTTTGAGGGAGGTTTTAGCATTTCTTTTCCATATAAATAGCAAAGGAATTGGAAGTGTTCATGAATTAAAGACTGGATGATTTCAGATTCTATGAACAATCCCAACCAATAATTTGTAAAAAAATGGGGAAAGAGATTCCAGTTTCAGCTTCGAACATGTAAAGTGCTTGGAATTTGTCACTCCCATTCTTACAACAAGAAAAAAGCTAAATAAATGAAAAAAATAGTGACTTTATTAGACCCATAATATTTTTGAGGTCATAGGGCAAATGATCACATTCAGATCTGGAAGGCGGGTGAATACAGAGAATCACATGGGGAATCAGCTGGCCTGGAGCAGAAGCCAGTGGAGCCATTAACCTGCAGAATCACTTAAATGGGAGTTTTGATGAATTGCTGGAGGCTGAGTGTGGATAAGTTAGAGAGTCAAAAATTCCTGTGTCCCCAGTCTTAGTGGAGTCCCATGTTTTCATGGGTTTTACCTCCTTGAACCCCACTAGGTTTTTACTACCTCCGCAATCTCCCTTCCAAACTCCCATAACCTCAGTATAACCATGAGAAAAGCATCAGACAAATCCAATAGAAAGGCATCCTACAAAATACCTGATCACTACTCCTTCAAAATGTCAAGGTCATCAAAAACATGGAAAGGCTGAAAAACAGTCACACCCAAAAGAGGAGCCTAAGAAGACATGATATCTAAATGTAGTGAGGTATCCTGGATAGGATCCTGGAACACAAAAAGGACACTAGGTAAAAACTAAGGAAATCTGAATAAACTATAGCCTTTAGTTAATATTAGTGTATCAATATTAGTTCATTTATTATAACAAATGTACCAAATTATAGTAAAATGCTAATAATAGGAGAAACTCTCTGTGTGTTTGGTGGCAGCAGGGTATATGGGGACTCTACTATATGCTCTATTTTTCTGTAAATCTAAAACTGTTCTAAAAATGAAGTCTATTATAAAAATAATAAAAAACAACCAAGTAGGGGATAACTCAAAGCAGTACAAAGATGTATACTTCTGTCACCATTTAAATAAATGCATTTAATAGTGTTCCTTAAAATAACTACTGAGGACTTAAAGTTTAATAAACAATTAAGTTCATGAAGTTAGGGCCCAATAAACAAACAAAATTAAAGATTTTGAAAGTACATAACACAGAGAAATTAAAAACTGAAATTATACTTTTTGGTCAAGAATATAGCTTAGTTGTGTACCATTAAAAATTCAGTAGCTGAAAAATGATCTGGAACAATTAAAAAACAATCCAGATAAACTATGTTATGGAATATAATTAAGCTATAAAGAGGCAATCTTAAGATTCAATGAGGGTATCTCAATGTGGTTATGTAAATTATTTGAGAAAGTATAGAACTCAAAAATAATCTCATATGTTGAACTAAGGCTAAGAGATTGTGAAGAATATAGTATTAACTATTTAAGGGATTTATAACATGGTTGATTAGCAAATTCAAGAATTAAAATCAGTCTTCAGGAGCTTTAGGAAGTAAATCTGATGAACCGGTATCTAAGCACTCTGAGATCTATTGTTTATTCAACTTCTACAAAAGTTATTGGTGCTGAATGAACAAAGAATATATTTGTTTTAGTAAAATAACATTTTTAAATATGTTTCAATGTAATAATTGCTTTCATAGCTGTGGCAGTTTGAGTTTTTTGTGGACCTCAGAAAATCCTGTTCTTAAAGGACAGGACACATTCCTGTGCATGTAAACCTATTGCAGATGGGACCTTTTGATTAGAGTCAGTTTAGGGGCCCTTCTTTTGATTAGATCACTTCAGTAAGGCATGACTCAGGGTGGGTCTTAGTCCTCTTACTGGAGTCCTTTATAAGCAGAGGAATAAGAAGCCATAGACACAGAAAAAAAGCCTCAGAGATAGAGAGAAACCCACTAAGCAAAGAGAACACCAAGAGAGCAAGAGTGTGAAAGCAATGTGGCCTGGAGGAAAAGGCAGGGTCTGACAGAGCTGCCACTGTGCCTTGCCATATGTCAGGAGTCCAGAATTACTAGCAGCCAAACCTTTGGGGAGAGGACTTTGCCTGATGCCTTGATTTGGACAATTATCTTGATTTGGACATTTATAACTGTAAGCTCTAAATTAACAAATCTCATTGTAAAAGCCAACTAATTTCTTATATTGCATTGGAGTTTTTAGCAAACTAAAACAATAGTCAGTGATGTTTTTCAAACAGGAGGGGAATTATTTCCATTCTGTAGATGAGGTAACTGAGATTTCATAAATTATTACTCATTTAAAGTTGAGTCAAGATTTGAACTCATATCCCTGATACTCTAGCATATGGAAATGCTCACTGTCTACAAATGGAAACTGCCGGCCCTTTGTGGAGACAAATATTTCAAATCATTTGCTTCAGTATAAAGCACATTATTACATGCTTACTATATGTCAGACACTGTGTGCTCTACTGGGAATACAGAGATTAATAAAATACAGAATCAATTTTCTCATTTAGTGCAAATATTTGCTGAATACTGAAAAAAAACAGAGTTTAAAATAATCTGGATTTCCCAAACATTGCTTTCTTAATTCAGATATGGTCGATGTGGTCCTTTTTCAGTTCCATCAATTTTATGGTAGCTAATACTGTGGAACTAATATATTGAATAGGTGATATTGTTTGTTAAAGACTAGGCTTGATGGCAAATACATTTTTAAAATGTTCATACAACATCATCCAGTTAAAATCTAATGTCTTGGTGAACTAAAATTTCAACTGCCATTTAAGAGAAGTTCTTGACTGAGAAAGCCATAAAAATGATGTTTTCTGAGTAGCCATTTAGAATTTTTAGCAATTATTCATATTTTTAAGTAGCATTATATATAAATTTGGCTTATAGAATTTGTTTACATGATTACATTTGTACCTTAATATGAAAATACAGTGAAACAAAATGTTTAATCTGGTTAAATTCCACTCAACATATGAAACCCTTTATTTTCTTTATGACGACATCATAAGATCTCCAAACAGGCACACACATATATCTGCTAAAATAAAGGACTATTATAATCTTGGTGTCATCAATAGTAATTTGTCAGTAGTCTATCTTGACCTAGAACACTCAGTCTTTCTATTGTTTAGCAAGCAAACTGTAGGGACTTGAAGCTATGTACCCCAGCAAAACAGCCTCTGAATCTCAATCCATTCCTGTGGGTGTGAGCCCATTGTAAATAGGATCTTTCCATGAGGTTACTTCAGTTAAGCTGTGGCCCAAGAAGGGTCTTAATCTTATTACTGGGGTCCTTTATAAGCAGAAAGAAATTCAGACATACACAGAGAGAGCCACAGTTAGAAGCCAGAGGTCAATGGAACCCAGAGAAGCCAGGAGAGGCACTATGTGTATTGTCATGTGACGGAAAAGTCAAGGACCCAGGATCACTGGCAGCCAGCGCCAGAATGCCACAGTCTCCTGGAAGAAAGCATAGCCTTGATACTAACTTGATTTTGGACTTCTTCTAGCCTCAAAACCATAAGCCAATAAATCCCCATTGTCTAAGCCAACCTATCATATGGTATTTGTTTTAGCAGCCAGGAAACTAAAACACTAACAACCCAGTGTTGCCATTTTATCATTTACTATAGAATTGCATTTATTTGGAGTGCTAAATCCTCACTCTGGGTATGCTTAATTAGGAAATATGTTATTGAACAGAATAGACTTTTCCTTTTCTGGACTTTATTAGTTTATACAGTGAAGCAAAAAAAAAAAATGTACAGGAGCAAAAACACACCACCATGCATTTGTGTGCTTCGGTCCCCACAGGATTAGTTGGGGTTCTTTCATTCCAAGTGCTAGCAAAATGACATTAGCAAAAACCTAGCCCATTTGGAAGGTTTGTCTCATCCGTTTTGGCTGATGTGTCCTGAAGGACTTAGCTTATTATGGTGAATCCTCATTTCCGGCCAGAAGATGTCTAGATTTGTATAGCGTGCATTTTTACTTTCTATTTCCATCTGTTCTTTCATTGTCTTACCAAGTGGAGCTGGCAGATGCTCTGTGACTGCCTTCTTAATCCTCTGTGTATTTTCTTCCTGAAACTAAGTTGAATCATTTCTTTCTTCTTGGCTGTAACTGCTTCCTAGAACACTCTCAGAGGTTTTACCTTACCAACAATTCATGTATCCTTCTAATTAGTTAATTAATTGCAATTGACTTCCCTGTTTTGAGAGCCACAGTTTATGCCATGTTTGTTTGATTTTTTACATGGCACATATGATAACTTCCATTTGTTTATATTTTAATAATACTTTCCAAATCTTCAACCACATACATATTCATTCTTTCCCCTTAGGCTTAAATCAGATGCAATTTTAGTGTATTGGCATGCTGGGATAGTTTGTCAAAACATTACACTATCTACTTACAGGACTGGGTACCTAATTTGCAAGGCTCAATACAAAGTAAAAACTCAGGGCCTTTTGTTCAAGAAGTATTAAAAACAATGCTCTCTGACATTAGAACAGGACTCTTCTAAGCACGGGCCCGAGGGACTCCACAGGTCACATACCCATGAAGTTGGCCCTGTCTATATATTTTTTTCTGGGCAAAATTCTCATATTGGAAATAATAAGTGATTAAATAAATGATTGAAGTTTCAGTACTTGGTGTTTATGATGATTGTATTTTTCAATAACCTGTTTACTCAATTCACTCCCCAGTATTCCTGAATTGTTACATTTTTTCTTCTAAAACAATGTTCTTTAATTTATTGTATTATTCTTGTATTCCTTACTTTGTATTCCTGTGGATTAAGACGAAGAGCTCTGGAGACAGACTCTTGGTGTGAATCCAACCCCAATACACCCTGGTTGCAGGTCCCTAGCAGGACCCTTACTTCTCCAAACCTCTGTTTCCTAAACTATAAAGTGCAGATGAGAATCATATCCATTTCCTAGATTTTTGTTTTGTTTTTAGTGTGGATTTTATTTTGTTTTGTTTTGTTTGACACATAATAAGACCTCAACTATTGTTTATTTACTTGAATTTTCTTTTTTATTGTTGTTTCATTACTTTTCTAGTAACGCTTGCCTATAACCTTAGTCTTGGCTTCCTCATTCCACATTAATTCTTACCATAAGCACATCTCCTGCTTTTGTTCCCTCTCTCTCTCTTCATTAATTCTATCATACTATCTGGTACAGAATATTATATTCCTTTCATATATTCCTTTCTCATTGGCCAGGATTTCTCAGCTCCCAAAAGCCCTGTTTCCTTCTACAGAGTAGTGATGGTGGGGGTATTCATTTCTCTACATATTATTTTGTAACCTGTTTAGATACAAGATGAATATATTTACAAATTTTAATTAACTGTAGTTAAGTTTAGTTAATTATTTTTAATAAAGGCTATTTTTCCATTGCATGATTTTATTCCTTGACTCCAATACTGAAGTAGGTATTAGGTTGTTTTTAGGTTATTCTCTAAATAGCTATATATTCTTAAGCATACTCCTACTAAAATCATAGGAGTAGAGTGTACAAATTTTAAGGGTCTATTCTTATCTAATTCCAAATTGCTCTGCAGATAAGTTGAAGCAATTTACACTTCTGCCAGTGTGCATGATAATTCCTTTTCCCCAACCCTGATTTTTTTTAACCTTCTTTTAGATTTTTGCCGATTTGTTAGACAAAGATGTATTTAATTATTTTTAATGTCCAATTTTTGAATTACTACTGGGATTTAATATTTTCACATTTTTGTTTTCACATTTTTATTTAATTTATATTTTCTTTTCTGTGATTTGCCTATCTACGTGTTTAATCTTACCTTTCTATTGGAATTTGAATCATTTGTCGTATTGAATTTTACCACATTGTTTGGATATACAAGTTACAAATTTCCCCACTTTTTAAGATTACCTATAACTTTATTTTGTTAATAATTATATAAAGTTGGGAATAGTTTTGAATTAGTGCTTTCTCTTATGGTTTTCAACTTTGTTGTCATATATATTAAGTTCTACTTCACTCCTAGATGTAGGTTTTCCATCTCCACTATTTTATGGATTCCTTTTATCCCCTCTTTAAAATTATCTCTCTGTCTGGAATTTACTTAGTTACATGGGTTGGATCTAACATTTTTGTTTTCTTAATGACTAACCTAGTTGTTGTAGCACTGTTACAATTATTTTGTGTTTTCAGCATTATATAAAATTATTTTGTGTTTTCAGCATTATATAAAATTCAAACATTTTTCAATCAAATATTATACATATGTGGAAATGTTTCTAGACCTTCCGTTCTGCCAGTTTAAGTACCTGTACCTTTCTGATTAACACCTTGCATCAGTTATCATAGCTACAATGCATGCATTTCAATATCTGAGGAGCCTAGACCATTCACTAGTCTCTTTTTCTAAATATTCTGAGCATTTTTGTTAACTATTTTGTAGCTCTGTCACATATCTGAAAGAATTTCCTGGTGATAGTAATTGTATTGGTTATTTGCAGAAAATCAGCAACATTATAGTAGTCAGCTTTTCTATCAAAGAAAATAGACCATATCAGACATTTTAGATGTTCTTTTATATCTATCAAAAAGATTTAGAATTTAGTTCATTATATAATGACAATTAGTATTTATTTTATTTAACACAATGTATTTTATATTTTCTTGTTATTGTGAATATTTCTTCTTTCATTGTATTTTCTAAGTTGGAATGGATGGTACTTATTTATTTTTCTTTAATTTTACTTTGTAACTGATGCAGCATTATTCTTTCGATTCTAGTGGAGTCCAATTATAACTTTGAATATTCTGGTCAAACCATCTGCTAATAATGGTAGCTCTAGTTCTTCCAAAACTATTTACCAACAGGTGAGCTTTTTTCATGATTCCCAGTTACCCTGGGAAATCTCTTCCATTCACATGTCTTATAATTTAATTCTAAAACTTTTAAGTATCACTTCTATGTCAGTAACTTCCCACTCTTCAGAGACTAACTCCCTCCTCTCTTCTCAGTTCAGTTGTACATTTCCAGCTGTCAATTAGATAATGAATTTGGACTCATTATCTTCACACATCCACTGTACATATACAGTTTTGTTTAATTTTTCTTTCTCCCTAAACAGTCTTAGTAAACAGTCACTAAGTCCTGTTTACTGTGTTTCAAATCCACTCCTTCCATGTGATTTACTGACTTAATCTCTGCTCCTATTATCCTTTTCTTAGATAAATGAACGTGCTTTCTTAACTATTTCAATTTCCTCCCTACTCCTTTTCCTTCAGGGAACTGGATTAGTTCTTATTAAGTTTCTAAATATCACCGTCTAAAGGGCTTGACCTATGGGATAAATGCTATGGGGTATATCTGAGAAATGTTAATTCCTGTATTAGCCAGAACCACCATTATCAGATTTTTAAAATCTTTTTAATAAGTTAAAAAATGTGCTATAGTACCTGCTTTAGGTATCTAACTTGTGTGGTTCAAATTAAAAGAAAAACAACAGCAAAAGCAAAATGATACTGGACTAAGAAATAAGATTCGGGGTTTGGCTTAACCACTACATATTTTGTGACACTGAGTCAGACATTCCACTTGCTTGGGGATATACATATTTTTCATTAATTTAGAGATGGGGCTATGTAATATATTTCTTTCTTTCTTTTTTTTTAGAAGGTACTGGGCAGTGAACCCAGGACCTTGTAACTGGGAAGCAGGCGCTCAACCACTTGGGCTATAATCGCTCTCCTGTAATCTATTTCTAGTGCTCTTAACAATGAATTTCTAAGTCTCTATATTTATTAATAATATATTGTAAACCAAAATGTGATGTCCTCAGATATGCCAATATCGAATTTATAAGATTTTTTTTTTCAAAAATCAAATGATGGCTGTCAGTAGGTGAAACTCTTGCAAAGCTAAGGCTTCTGGGAATTCTTAGCTATTAGCTTTGGCTTTGAAGTAACAGCAAAACCAACAACTTTAAAAACCAGGCAAATAAAAAGAGTAAACCAAACAAAAAAAATCAAATACTTTTCTTTAGTAGTGAAATGGCAGCTCCTACAGTATGCAACATAGATTAGAGCAGGGAAGCAATCAGATTCTAACTTTACCCTGATATACAATTATTCACCATTGATTACCAGGCAAAACATTAAAATTGTTATGATTATTTTACAATATCTTTTCAAAGTTGTTCTCTGAGTTAGAAAGGTTAAAACCATGACAACTCCTGAAAATTCATCATAGGAAAAATTAAAATATGAGAAAAGGAAGCTAAGTTCCCAGAGGACATGTTAACAGAGGCAAGTAGAAAGACACAATTTTTCTACATTCATGTTTTTGGGAGTTTTTTTGTATACTGTTTCCTCTTCGCTGATTGCCTTCCACACTTTCGTTTCTGACTTTTAAAATGTTACACAGGGCTGTGGATGTAGCTCAAGTGGTTGAGTGCCTGCTTCCCATGTATGAGGTCCTGGGTTTATTCCTTGGTACCTCCTTTAAAAAAAAAGTTACACAGAAACCAGTACACATTGGGATAATATTGGCAGGGAAAGTTATACAAAGATTGAGTAACCCCAGTCTTCCTATGTCTTCCCTCTTATATTAAAATTTCCTGGACATACCACATGAACTAGCATATGAACAGAAGTATGTGGTGGTCTGCCTAGGAACCTCAGAACTGTGGAACAACATGCAATGATGTCCCTGGGTTTCCTTATTACCTCCCATATATCCTGGCTAGGGCTATGTAGAAAACCTCCAACAGTCACAAACTAAAAAAAATAAGCTCCAAGAAAGCCAGTTTCCCCTAACAAGGAAAAAGACAGCCTAATAAGAGAAAACTTTTTTGGCAATATTCACATTAGTCCAGAAAAAGGCTATCAGAAAAAAACGCCTATCTGCACCCTCACTCCTCTATGGAATGGAAACAGGCAATACCCCTGTCCCCCAACAGAGTTAGCAAGGAACTGATCTTCCATTGTTAAACTGTGAAAATAGGGGTGCTCTGATTTCCTGATAGGGTAGTATCAGCAGATGCAGTCAGTTGAGCCTCCAAATACACCCAGAAGCAAAGAGACTTAATGAGGTGGTAGGAGTCAGAGCAGTAACAACTCCACTTCCCTCATACCCGGGTGTCAATGGAGCCTGGTGGGGAGGTGAGCATCTACTCCCACCCTGCAGTAGCAAAGTGGTGTGAGTTATATTTCCACTTTCCCCTTCTGTGGTGGCAGTGGGGCCCACCAGAAAGCTGATCTTATATCTTTACACAAAGGCAGCAAGACAGTGTGAGTCAATTCTCCATTTTCACCAAAAAGTGCGAATGGGGCTAAGTAGAGAGTTGAACTTCCATTGGAAACAAGGTAGTGTGAAGCAGTGGCCCACTTTTGCTGGGGGATATTGGCAGGGAAAGTGGGAAGCTGAACATACACACACACACACACACACACACACACACAAGGCCCTAATGTTACACTTCAACAAGGAGATTGCATGTTCAAATAAAAAATGATTAAACGGGAACTAGGGTATTTTATTATAATATCTAAAATGTCCAGAATACAATAGAAAATCTTGTCATATGAAGAACCAGGAAAATCACAACTTGAATGAGAAAAGACAACAAACAGTTGCCAATACCAAGATGAATCAGATGTTGTTAATTACCTAACAAGGATTTTGTAAAAGTTTTTATAATAAGTTAACAAGCATCTATAAATTCTCCTGAAACAAATGAAAAAAATAGAAAATTTCAGCCAAGAAATATGTTGTAAAAAAAAAAACCAAAAAACAAAAAACAAATGAAATATATAGAATGGGGAAAAAATGATTGAAAAAAAAAATCTCACTAGATGGACTCAATAGTAAAGAGGATGACAGAGGATAGAAGAAGTGGACTTGGAGACAGATCAATAGAATTTACTAACTCTGAACCACAGAGAGATAATAGACCAACATTCACATCACCAGAGTTCCCAAAAGAGAGAAAAAAGTGGCATTGAAAAAGAATTCAAAGAAATAATAATGGAAAACTTTCCAATTTGGTGAAAGACATAAATGTACAGATACAAGAAGCTGAACAAACTGAAAATTAGGTAAAAACAAATTCACACCAAAAAACATCAGGATTAATATTTTGAAAGGTGAAGCAAAGAAAAAATCTTGAAAGCAACTAGAAAGAGATTATATATTACTTACAAGGTAACACTAATTTGAATGGCAGCAGATTTTTCATGTGAAACCATGGAGGCAAGAGGAAGTGGAAGGGCATTTTTTGAGTACTGAAAAAAAAGAAGTTAAGCACAAATTCTATATCCAGCAAAAATATCCTATAGGAATGAATGGAGAAATAAAGACCTACTCAGATGTCAAATAAATAAATAAATAATAAGAGAACTTGATGTTGGAAACCTGCCCTTAAATAATAATTAAAGGCAGTTCTCTAAACAGAAGGAAATGATGATGAAATAAGAATTGGAACCTCAGAAATGAAAGAAAGATTTCTGTTGGAGAAAAGCGACACTCACTGGCATGCAGAGACTGATGATTGTAGGCAGGAAGTTTATTGAGACGCTCTCTCAGTGGAGGGGGTCTGAAGATTAGACTTCAGCCCACCCCTGGAAGGTGGTAGATATGACTTTATATAGTACATTAATAGGTGGGAAAAGCGAGTACAGCTTGGGTCAATAAAGGGCTGTAAAAGCCAATTCTTTCCTTATATGGCTAGGGGTAGTGGGCTAGGAGGTAGGGTATTCTTGGAATGCAGGAGGGGTTGGTGGTGCCTGGTCCCAGAAGGGGTGAAGGTCCTTATCTGCTCCACACCCACTGCTATATGGCTCCTTTTTTCATTCTTGGGAGTGGATGGGCTGCCTCTAAGCCCACAGGCTATGGATTGCTCAATCGGTCATGTAGGTTATGGCTGGAGGCTGCCTTTCTTCAATTTATGTCAGGGGGGAAGTGAGTCAGAGTCTTATGACCTGTTAATCATTACAAACCTTGTAAGGGTGAACCTCTATATGATTACATATATGATGAAGGACCTGGGGCATAACGGGTTGGGCTGGATGGAAGGGTGAGGGGATTTGGGGTATCAACTCAATCTGGCTACTTCCTGCTGTCAAGGGGTGAAGAGGGGTCCCCTTCCATCTTGCCTGGTGAGTTTTGATTCTGGTCCCACAGGGGTTGGTATCATTGTTCTTGCAGCAAAAAGACGCCATTCACGTATTCCTGAGTTGTTGACTGTATGATTCAGTGTATGAATCAGACAAGAAGCTATAAGAGACAAGGACCAAAAAGGAGAAGCAGCAATACTATCAATAATGGTGTTACAATGGGTAAAACAATTGATTTTAGGGGTGAGGAGAAGTAAGAAAGAAATGAGGATAGCCATGACTGGTTCCCATAGTTATTATCTCGGATTCTCTGAATGATTTCTATGTTTTCTTTCAAGACTTTAAGATTTTCTTCTACCTGCCCAATTTAGTTAATATAAAATCAACAAGTTTCATATATGATTGTACAGGTCCTTCCCGCGATCTTGTGATATTCTCATGGTTGGTTTTGAGATTAGTACATCCTGTTGGATTAGGGACAGGGGTGGGGGTTTGCGGTCATTTGTTATCAGGGCAGGGGAGACTTGCTGGTGTTGACCAGGGTCGTGGGGGGTTATTTTGCCAAATGGAGCTAACAATATCAGAATGGGTAAAAATAGGAATAAATATAACCAACTATCTTACTTCTCGTGAGTTACTTAAACCATACGTGATGGTTGAAGGAAAGCAACAGCAACAGTGCATGTGGAGCTCAATGTATGTAGAGGAAATACTTAAGACTTTTATATTTAAAGAGTGGCGAGACTAAAGAGACCTAACTGGAAGTAACCTTTCTACATTTCACTTGAAATAGTATAATGCCAACATTAGTTAACTGTGATAAGTTAATATGTATATTATAACACCTAGAGCAACCACTAAGAAAATTACACAAAGAAATATACTCCAAACAGCATAGATAATCAAGATGAAATTCTAAATGTTTTAAAATATCCCACAGGAAGGTGGGAAAAGGAAAACAGGGTAATGAGAAAAGGACAGAAAGTGAGAAATAAAATGGCTGATTTAAGACCTAAGATATCAATAATTACTTAAATGTAAACTCTAAATATATCAATTAAAAGATAGAGATTGTAGAATGGACTTAAAAAATGATCCAAAGATATGTTGTCTACAAGAAACTCACTTCAAATAAAGTTATATAGGTAGAATGAAAGTAAAAGGATGGAAAAGATATACCATGAAAATACTAATAAAAAGAATCAGGAATGGCTATATCGCACAAAGTTGACTTCAGAACAAAAACAATTACTAGAGACAAAAAAGAGACAATGCATAATAATAAAAGAATCAATCCTGCAGGAAGACATTCAATCCTATATATGCACCAAAACACAGAGCCTCAAAATACATGAAGCAAAAAGGAATATAGGTGAAAAGATAAATATACAAGTCCACAATTATAATCAAGGACTACAACAACCCACTCTCAGCAAATAACAGAACTATAGGAAAGAAAAATCGGTAAGGAAATGAAAGAACTGAACAATGCAATCAATCAACAGGATGTAATTGACATTTATAAATAATTTCACCCCACAATAGAAGAGTACATATTTTTAAAGTGCTTATGTAATAGTCACCAAGATCGGTCATATTCTGGTCCACAAAAAAACTCAACAAATTTAAAAGAATTTAAATCATAGAGTATGGTTTCTGACCATAAAGGGCTCAAAGTAGAAATCAATAACAAAAAGACAACCAGAAAATTTCCAAAATTGTGGAAATTAAACAACATAATTCTAAATAATTATATGAGTCAAGAATAAAATCTTGAAGGAAATTTTAAAAATATAGAAAACTGAGTTAAAATGAAAATACAGCATTTCAATATATGTGAAACAGAGGTAGAGCAATGCCAAGAAGGGAATTCATAGCTCTGTTTTAGTTTGCCAAAGGACTTCCTATGCAAAGTACCAGAAAACTATTGGTTTTTATAAAGGATATTTATTTGGGGTAAAAGCTTACAGTTCCAAGACTGTGAAAAGTCCTATTCAAGGTACCATAAGAGGTGCTTTCTCACCCAAGTCAGCTGCCAAGTGTTGAAGCAAGATGACAGATGATCTCTGCCAAGTCTCTGCCTTCTGCCTCTGGGCTCTATCATCTCCTGGAGCTCAGCCAAAGGCAACCAGGCATATGACTTTTCTGTTACAGGGCCTCTTCTCTCATGTTTTGCTGCTTTGCTTTCTTCCCGATTTCAGCTGTAAGCTATCAGGCAAATGGCTCATCTCTCCCCTGAACCACAGCTGCTTGAGTCTCTCCTTTCTGTCACATGGCAGGATCAAAAATGGCAGAGCTCTCTTTTCCAGTGTGTCTCCATTTTTTCACTGGGCCTAGCTAGAGGGCAGAGACTAAATGTGAGTCACTCCTCACTAAGGTAGTCCAACTGAAAAAAGGTCTCACTCCCACAGGAGTGGACCAGTCCATAAACATAATCTTTCACTTTTTGGGATTCATAAAATAATTTTGAACTGCCATAAGCACTAAATGTTTATCTTAGAAAAGAAGAAAGGACTCAAACCAATACTCTAAGTTCATACCTCAAGAAACTGCAAAAAAAGCAAACTAAATCTAAAACAAGCTGAAGGATGTAAATAATAAAAACAAGAGCAGAAATCAATAGCATTGACAACATGAAAGCAATAGAGAAATAGGTAAAAAACAAAACAATGAAATTGATAAACCTGAAAAAGTGACAAAGATAAAAAAGAGAGAAGGTACACATTACTGCAGATCCTGCAGCCATTAAAAGGATAGTTATGGGATACTACAAACAACGTTATGTTCGTTTATTTGACAATTTGACAATTCAAATTCTTAGAAATCCACAAATGATCAAAATTCAACCAATATAAAACAGACAACCTGAATGGGTCTATAACCATTAAAGAAATTGAATTTGTAGTTTAAAATATCCACCGCCTCCCCCCCCAAAAAAAGAAATCTCCAGGACTGAAAGATTTTACTTGAGAATTCTCCTATTTAAAAAGGATCAACAGTAATTTAAAATAATCTCTTCCAGAAAACAAAAGAGGAAGGGACACTTCCCAATTCACATTTTGAAGCCAGTGTTATCTTAACAACAAACACAGACAAAGGCATTGCAGAATTAACAAATCTAAAGACCAATATATCCCGGAACTTAGACAGCAAAGTCCTCAACAAAATATTAGCCAACAAAATCCAGCAATATATAAGAAGCATTATACATTAGGACCAAGTCAGATTTACTCCAAGTATGCCAGTCTTTTTCAACATTGTTAAATCAATATATGGAACCCATCCCATAAACAGACTAAAGAAGAAAATCTATATGACCATATAAAATGATGCATAAAAAATAGTTTACAAAATCCAATGTTGATTCATGATAAAACTTTCATCAAATTAAGAGTAGAGGGGAGTTTCCTTAACTTGATAAAGAGTATCTACAAAACCCTATAGCTAACTTAATACTTAATGGTGAAAGACTTAATGTTTTCTCTCTAATATTGGGAACAAAGCAAAAATGTCTTCTCTCATTACTTGTATCCAATATAGTACTGGAAACCTAGCCAAAAATCCTATTAAGAGGGCAAAAACACAAACTACAGACTGAAGAAAATATTTGCAAACCACATATCATACAAAGAACTAGCATCTAGAATATAACTAGTACATTAAAACTCAACAGTATAAAAGCAAACACTCCAATTAGAAAATGGACAAAAACATGAACAGACATTTTGCTGAATACAATATACAGATGGTCAATTAGCACATGAAAAGATGTTCAGCATCATTAGTTATTAGAAAATGCAAATTAAAACCACAATGAGGTATCAGTACACACCTATAAGAATGGCTACACTAAAAACTAGTAGTAATGCCAAACACTGGAAAGGATGTGGAGATACTGGATCACTCATATATTGCTGCTGGAAATATAAAATGACACAACCACTCAGAAAAATTGTTTCTTATAAAACTAAATATGTAACTACCATATGACCAACAATTGCACCCTTGGGCATTTATTCCAGGGAAATGAAAACTTACATTCACACAACTTGTGCATGTATATTCACAGATGCCTTATTTGTAATAGCCAAAAACTAGGAACCCAGATGTCTTTTAATAGTTAAATAAACTGTGGGATATCTGTACCATGGAATACAAGTCAGCAATAAAAAGGAACGAACTATTGTTTTTCCAAGAACTTGGATGAATTTCCAGAGAATTATACTGAATGAAAAAGCCAAACCCAGAAAGTCATACATTGTATGAATCCATTTATATAACATTCTTAAAATGACAAAATTGTAGGCATTAAGAAGAGATTAGTGCTTGCTAGGAGTCAGGGACCAAAGTGGGTGGGGGGATGGATGTGGATGTGGCTTTAAAAGGGCAACATGAGGGGTACTTGTAGGGATAGAACTGCCCAGTAGGTTGACTATATCAATATCAATATCCTGGTTGTGATATTGTACTACACAGTTTTGCTAGACATTAGCACTGGAGGAAACTGGGTAAAGGGTACAAGGATCTCTCTGTATTGTTTTTTACAATTGTTTGTGAATCCACAATTATCTCTAAATAAAAAGTTTTATTAAAAAATAAAAATAAGTAAACCTATCTAAATGAAAAAAGAAAAATTAGTCATACCCAAGGCCAAAGCCAGCTACAGAATTTTCAGGGCCCTGTGCAAAAAGAAAATGGGAGGCCCCTATTTCAAAAATTAAGAATTTCAAGACAGCAACAGTACAGAATTAAAGCAAGTGTGGTGCTTCTGAATGTAGGACCCTGTGCAGTTACTCAAGGCACACTTCTATGAAGCCAGCCTTGCTTAAGGCAAAGATGCATGAAGCTTTCACTGATCTTTCTCCTACTCACACTCCCAGTGCACCACCAGCTTAAGATTCTGGAAATCCACTCACTATACCTTTCTTGCTCTATGCTCAGAGAGCAGTGCCTTGCTGAGCCATATTGGAGCCTGAAGCAAAAGGAAAAATCAGTAACGCTTATCCTGTCTTTATTTTTAAATTTGATATTTCTTCACTGTGAATTTTTATCATTAATGCTTATGTTTTAAATATGACATTAAAGTATTCATCTTGACTACGAAAATGTTTTGTGTCCTTTAAATTTTACACCCAAAGCAAGGGCCTTGACTTAGCTCACCTTAATTCCAGCCCAGCCAAGAAGGATGATCAGTACAGATTGCTTCACCAAGGTTCCCTTGCCACCTGGCTTCAGGTTAGCTTAATAGGCCAATGAGCAGCACAGATAGAAGGGTCATGGATAGAGGAGAGTTTGGAATGTTGATTGCAGCCTGCAACTTGGCAGTGGCTGCTTTTCTCTTGGAAAGGCCACAGCACTCTCCTACAGCAACCAGGACACTGTTCCCTGGGCTCCAGTAACCTTAACTCTTCTTGCATCTTCAGGCCCAATGTGGGTAATAGGCCATTTCTGTTGCTATCCTTAGTACATCACTACCCATTTCTTGTGCTCTTGTGAATAGTCACTTCATTAAATTCTCCCGAATACCTCATTGGAGCATTACATCTGTTTCCTTTTGGGATCTTGACTGATATCGTGCATCTGAAACTGTTGAGCTAAAAATGTATAAGAGTCTCCCTTGCTTTTATCATGGATTCTGTTGTATACAGATGTATGAGTTCCATCAATAATGGATGATAAGCTACTTTATGAGAACTATGACTTTCTTACTCACCCGCATATCAGACACAAGTTTGAAATACTGTTTGCACTTAAATTCATGCTTGCCAATTTTAAATGAATGTTTAAAAGCAGTAAAAGATCTACCTATTGTGTTACCAAGAAGGAAACCCTAAAGTGTTTTGAGTGATATAGAGAAGTAAAAAGCACCGATGGCCAAAATAAAGCAGGTAATTTTTTGGAAGCTGAAAAGATCCTGTATTGGAGAGCTGTGTTATCATTAGAGTCGATCATTTTGCAGAAAGCCCATGATATAAAGGAATTTTTCAATGATTGTAATGAAAAAATAACCTGAAAACACATGACTAATTTAGAAGGATATTTCAGAGCAATTGCTGGTATCAGCACTCATTCAACTTTATTTCTCAAATATATATATGTGCAACAAAATGTTCTTGATTTGATCACTTTATTCAACTACAGATTTTATTTAGGTATTAAATTGCACCTGCTGGTGTTCCATTGACATTTTATATATATGGATTTATGCATCAAAACTAGACTTACAATTGCAGTAAGTGAATTCATAATTAGACCCTAAATTTCATGAAAAGTTCAACGTATTTAAAGGGAGAGAAGTTGATAATACATATTAGACACAAATTCAAGAAACAGAAAATATACATGCCGAGGCCAGCTTGGCAAAAAAACCTAAAGTAAAGGGGGGCATGCAGGCTAAAAGAAAGTTAAGAAACAAAAGAGACAAAGAGACAGAAACAGCGGGGTCAGGTGGACCAAGAGGAGCTGCTGCTGCAACCTCAAGGCACCTGGACAGAATTCAGCTTTATTTTTATATGCACGATACAGATAATGGTTCAGCAGTTTGGCACAGGAAGTTCCTGCCTGAGCAGTTTGGGCCCTTGAGCTCATTAGATAATAGACAAGGGAATACAAAGACTTTTGCAGAAATTCTATCCTAAATGGAATTCTAAGAACTTTCTGGCCTGCCTTAGTTTATTAGTTTGCTACTTTTTAGCAGCCACGCCAGCTCACTTGTTTATCTGTGACCTTGTGGACTGTTAACAGTTCCAGGGGCCTTACTTTGTAGGGGCTCCCAACATATCCCCCTTTGTATTTTTTTTCTACGCGGCATGACTGTGCCTCTTAGGTTGATCTCCTCTGAGATTCTTACCCGTCATTGACTACCAGCCTGCGATATTTCACAAGTAGCGGGGACTCAAAGGTCACAGAGCACAGACTTTTGTGTTAAACATAATTGAGTATTTTGAGTTTGAAGCTGTGTTATTTGGTTCTGTAAATGAGCTCTGCAAAGGGGCAAGAGACACCACAGAACGCCAATCATAAGGGTTCCTGTCAGAAGATAGTAAACACTGTGCTGCAGGTGGAACCAAGGTGCTAGATTATGAAAAGTAGTTATAAGGCTGTGAGTGATAGCTTCAGGGTCTATGTTTGCTAAATGTGCTGCCTGTAAGGCAAGAATTTCATCGTGTAAATCCTTCAAATTTAGGCTTATATTATCATGAGTCCAAATTCCCTGTAAATACAACCTGACTACTGTCTAGTTCCACTTTGTGTCATTGAATCGAACCGGAGTAACACAGACAAATATATATTGAGGGTGACATTGCAATTTCAATCTGTATTGTATAGCATTCAACTCTTCCCCTAGACCTAAAACAGTTTCTTCTAATGCATTCAGTTTACGTTCTAATTTCAAATCTATTTGTTCTTGGCTCTGAAGAGCAAAGGAAATATTTTTTGCCAGATGATTGACAAAATGAGCGGTCTGCACACTCTGCATCTGTGACAAGCTGGCAGTAATAGAAGAGGCTATGATGCCTATTAAGGCCACGATGCCAGCTACTAACAGGCCCAAAACTCTGGGCCGTCGGGGCACTAACTGTTGTTGAAGAATTTGTAAGACCCGCTCACCTCCATAAGTCCTTTTGCAAAACTTGGTCTGCTTTTGTAAAGGCATTTTCCATAAAACCTTCTACCGAAAAGGAAAGGTGCTAAGGATGGGAGGGATCCTCTCTATGAGCCCAAGTGTAAAGTGATTCAGGAAAACCTACAATGTTATAATGATTAGCAGGTAACTATGCAAATTGATGCCATGGCAGGAAGCTAGCAAAAAGTACATTAGTCCTATTGGGACACAAGGGCAATGGGGGTCTTCTGGGCAGGGCAATTCGATTATCACTGGAAAATCCCCATTTTATCATAGTGTTAATAAACTTAAACATATCACAAGGTCCAGAAATGTTAGCAATCACACTCCCACCATAAGCTGTCTGCTCTTCTGCAGTAGTGAGTAGGCATCCTGTACTCCCATGAGGGGAGAAACAGATAGGCAAATCGGCTGTCAGTCCAGTAAAATTATATGAAACAATGTCCTGAGGGATAATATGAGCATCTGAAGACCCTCCCATCATGGCGGTGTTGTTGGTGAAGACAGGAACAGAAGCATCTGACCACGCAATGGGATGCAGCAGTGGTGGAGCAGGAAAATAAGTCCAGTGTTCCGCTGTCCATGTCCCCAGCAGCAACAGGCTCCCCAGGTTCAGGAGGAGTCGCATATTTATCTGCAGGGGCGAGAGAAGAAAAGGGCTCCGACGTGACTCTTAGCACTCGCTCAGGTACCCAGAGTGGTCGCTCTGCATCTCGGGGAAGATGAAACAGTGCCCGCGGCCCTACAGCAGAATGGGGTTTGGCCCATGCCAAGTGTCTGTTAGCAAATCTTTCCAGAATACTTTTTCCAGACTGTGTCTGAGCTGCTTGCCTGCTCTGGCATGATGACATTTTGCAGCACTGGAACCATCAGGAGCACAGTTCAAAAAATTACAAATAAGATGTGCTGCAGAGAGGTGGCATTGCGGGGTGCATAATTCCTCCCATTCTCCTCCTTCTTGTTTTTGTGCTGAGAGCGAATTTGTTTGCCTTCTTTGAAGTGGCCTAGGTAGGAAAATGGTTCTTGTTTTTGCACCTTGTTTGGGGCTATAATGAGGCCTTTATCCTGTAAGGCAATTTGGACTTCAGCAAAAAGATGCAATAAAGACTCTTCGGTCTCAGTAGCCAATAAAATATTATCCATATAATGAATGATATATGCCGGGGGACTAGCCAAACACACAGGAGCAAGTGCACGACTTATAAAATCTTGACAAAGAGTGGGACTGTTAGCTATCCCTTGGGGCAATACATTCCACTGATATCTCTGAAATGGTTGTTTAAAATTAATACTAGGTACTGAAAAGGCAAATCATGGACGGTCTTGTGGATGGAGGAAAATAATAAAAAAGGCATTTTTAAAATCCAGAACCAGAAGTTTAAATTGTAAAAGCACAGCGGTTGGGGAGGGGAGTCCAGGCTGCAAAGGATCTATTAATTGCATCGTGGCATTTATGGCATGGAGCTCTTGTAACAAACGCCACACCCCAGACCTTTTCTTTATTACAAAAATAGGGGTGTTCCAGGGGCTTAGAGATGGGCTGATGCATTGCAAGTGTAGCTGTTCTGTGACCAATTGTTCAGCTGCGGCTAATTTTTCCATAGGTAGGGGCCACTGATGAACCCATACAGGATCATCACTGAGACATGTAATGGGAGCAGCTGAAGTTGTTGGTTGAGGTACTTCAGTGGCCCCTATGGAAAAACCACATATCCAAGACCTTGCTGACCTATTCTGTTTTCTGTTTGAAAACGGGACGCACATCCTTGTTGAGTTTTTCCTAGACCTTTATTGTGATGAAAATCTTGATTTAGTATCATTTGAGTAACTGCTCAAGAGGGGCTCACTGAGAGCAGTGTCATGCCGCTAAGAACATCACGACCCCATAGATTAAGTGGCAAAGAGGGTAAAATATAGGGTTGAAACCAACCCTGCTGCCCCTCTTCATCTTCCCACTTTAACAATTGGGAACTACAAGAAGGATGATGAGCTGTGCCTATTCCCTGCAGGTCAGTGCCTGTAGGTGCCAAAGGCCAATGTGAAGGCTAGTGTTTTGAGCAAACACTGAAATATCAACACCTGTATCTATGAGACCCTGAAAGCACTTTGCATTAGGAGGAGCTTCTATCCATGATACTAGACGAAGCATGGGGGGATTGGGAACAAAGGCCCAATAAGTATAATTTTGTTCTGCTGTTGTTATAGATAACATACATGCTGTTATAATGGCTAGCATGGAGACCAACAAATTAGGAGCTGTGACCAGTGCTTCCTTTACCTGGCCCATTTTTGGCCAGAGTTCCAGACGGATATAAGATAAATGTTAATATGCCTATTTAATTTAATAAGTCTATATTATCAATTAAAGTGAGAAACAGAAATAACATTTAATTAAAAGATTAAATCAATACTAAACAAAGTTACAGAGTGACAGATAAATAAAGCAGTTTTATATATAAACTTACTAATATTTAGCTTTCAGCTGGGAAGTGTTGAATTAGCAGCTGATACTAGAGTTTTGGCTGACTGTTTATGATTAATGCATTTGATACTGTAGATGCCAACTTGTGAGTATTCTGCTAATTCCCGAGGGAGGGGCCAGCCTCCTCAGGAAGGAACACAACACTCCCTGGGCAGTACATTTCAAGGTTTATGTATCAGTCCCTGGGAGAGTGGCCAGCTCTTCCAGGGAGGAACACAACACCCTTTGAAATGTACTTTATTTCTTTTAATTTGTTACAAAACATGCTTGATGTGCTTACTATTTTAGTTCCCAATATTTTCCCTGAAATATGAAAAGTGTTAACTAGCAAGGCATTGGTTTGTTGATTAACAAAGTTTTCTTCATGATGTTTTACTTTTAGGTTTGAGCAATGTTCACCAAACCTTTTCTTAATATATTTGGTTTCAGAACTGTTCAAACTCAAAACAAGAGATTTATATATATATTTAATAAAATACCTCTATGTGTAATATACAAGTTGTTAAATTATTTATATATGCAATGTATTGTATTAAAGTTTTGATTAGTATTTAAGTATATTATACATAATTCATAACTACAGTAGTTTATATAACAACAGACAATAATAGGGCTTTTAATCAGCAGATATCCAATGAATAAACTTTTATTTCCTATGTGTTTAAGATTCTTAAGTATTCATCTGAACTTTATACTCATACAGCTTTGATTATCATAAGGTTAGAAAATTCCTTTTAATTTTTTAACAGTTTTAAATACTTTATTTAACTTATATAAAATGAACTTAACTATTTTTAGTATTTTACTTTTTTCTAGGTACAAGACCAAATCATTTGTAATAGTTTGAAATAAAAAAGCTGCTTTTCAGGATTTGACTTTGAGAAAGCAGGTTTGAGCATTATGTTCTTTTTAAAAGTGATAAGACTTGTTTCTCAACAGAAACGATAAGGTTAAAGTGCAAGAAGCTATTTTGATAAAACAGACTTTCTTTTTTGTTTACTGATTATTCCAGAGAAAACTTTGTAAACTTTTACTAAAACAGACTAATGACTTGAGAAACTTTGAGAAAGAACAAAATTTTAACTTTGCCTCAGTATACTATCTGATACTAAAGCTTTTAAAACTTTGTAGATAGACTCATCAAATCTTACTTAACTTTGACCGCCAAAATTCCTTTTCCACACACCTTCTGCACTTTCTGTATTCATTCAGCTTTTGTCTCACATTTTACTCTTTCTTAATAACCAGTCATTTTATCTTAGGACAAAATTATTGTCTTTTTCCTTAATAATAAAAACACATTCTATACACCCTATATACATAAGTTATCAAAATGATTTTGGAAACTGTCTTCAACCAAACCTCTTACAACATACAATTACCATCAACACTAAACAAACTTGTCAAAATGATGATTTAAATTGGTTATATGCAAATATAACTTTTCTTCATTTTAAATACTTAGTAGCATGCAACACTAGAAACAGTCCTTTAGAGGCAAGTTGGCAGGGGAGGCTGGCTGCTGACAAGTTTTCCTGTTATGAAGTTACTTTTATTATTATTATTAATTTCATTTTCTGTTTAATAATGACTTCTTGGAATTAGTCATTTAAGTATTTCCATTTAAACAGTGCTTCTTCAAACTCCCCATAACTATCCATAACCACATAAACTATAGTCATTTTATGTCAAGACAATTTTACCTTCACAGAACACATTTTCTTAAACAAAGTTATCAAATTTTAGTAGAGCTCTTTTAAGAATTTTCATTTATCAATTTAATATTACCATCTGGAGGTATCAAAATATACACTGACACTGAACAAACAAACACAAAAATAATTATGACACACCAACAGAAACATAAAGGTTACTAATTTGACCCAAGATTCTCACCCCTTTTGTATGGCTGTCTTCAAGCCCTCCATCATTTCACATCTTTGATTTTACTGCTTTTAAGATTTTTTTCTGGGATTTGTGTTGCCTGTAATATGTAAGCTTGTTCTCTGAAACACTTTTGTTAGTAATCAGCAACCAGCCAGGACAACTTAAACAGCATAAATACAGTTAAGCTCTAATTTAGCAGTTTACACAGATATTTAACACGTATTTTTTGGATTACTACTCTTTAGGAGTACACTTCGGCTCGAAGTTCAGGAGTAAACTAATGATTCAAAACTGAAAGTTCTTTTTAACACCTTGATAAAAATTCTGCACTAATTTTATCAATTTAGCCACACAAGCCCAACCAGAATCAGCATGGAAACAAAACAGAAAACACCAATGTTGCCAAGTTTTCCTTCTATTCTAGTGGTTTAATTCTATTAGCCCCTATCATCCCACAGCCTTATCATTATGTAGGCAGTAGGAGGTTTACAAAATTGCTGCTGGAATGTTTTCCTCATCTTAGTTAACTCTTTGGCAGAATAGTGATGCCCCTGCAACTAATGCTAGATCTTCCCAATATTAATCTCACTAAATCTTCTGGAATAGGCCCTTTCACTCCTGAATTGGCTAGATACACTTTATTTTGTTTCTTAAGTATTAATTTTCCAGTAGTGGCAAAGTCCAGGCCAGCACTTTCTTAGGTAGCAGCGCATAAGTTTGCCAAGGATTTGAAAGCTGTGGGGGTGGAGCTGAGTGGCTCTGTCTAGATTGGGTATAATAGAACAAAGCCATCTGGAAAGATTTTGGGGCACCAGAGGGAGTGCCCCATTGCCCATTTCCCCCGTCAGGGAACCAGAATGCTTTCAGGGAAAGTGTCTTTAAGAAAATCTTGAGGGGAGCTATCTGCAAATTTTTCTTTCTCCTCATCTTTTTCCTCTTCATTCTCTGTTGGTAAAAGTGCCAGTACTGATTTAACAACAGACCAAGTAGGCCAAATAGTAATTGGGATCTGCACCCTTTGAACATGCAATTTCTTTAATTCTCTTCCTACCTTTTCCCAATCTCCTACTTCTAAACTACCTAATGCAGGAAACCAAGTGCAGTATTTCTCAATAACTTGTAAGAGCTTTAAAGGACGAACTTCACTAACTTTAGTACTTCCAGCTTTAAGAAGCTGCTAGGAGACCAGCATAATTTTTCTAACTGGTGTGTCGTGGCCTTCGATCCTTGGTCCTATGGGAGGGCTTTTAATATTTGTACATAAAGGCTACGTTGAGAAGACCCTCTGTTTCCCATGTTCTACACCTGGCGTTTTGATCCCTGGTAACCGTTGTTTACCTGAACAGCCCTGAGCTTTATAGAAGCGTTACTGGGATCTGATCCCTCCTTACCGTTCTGCAGCTGAACGGTCTTGAGCTTTCAAAGAAGCGTTTTTCTCGGGATGGTCTCGTGTCTACCTCGACCTTGTCGGTCGACCTCGTCTGGCCAGACTTTCTTCCCCGTCCTTCAGGTCCCTGTTCGGGCGCCACTTGCCAAAGCCAGCTCAGCAAAACAGAACCTAAAGTAAAGGGGGGCGCAAAGGCTAAAAGAAAGTTAAGAAACAAAAAAGACAGAGAGACAGAAACAGCGGGGGTCAGGTGGACCAAGAGGAGCTGCTGCTGCAACCTCAAGGCACCTGGACAGAATTCAGCTTTATTTTTATATGCACGATACAGATAATGGTTCAGCAATTTGGCACAGGAAGTTCCTGTCTGAGCATAGTTTGGGCCCTTGAGCTCATTAGATAACAGACAGGGGAATACAAAGACTTTTGCAGAAATTTTATCCTAAATGGAATTCTGAGAATTTTCCAGCCTGGTCTAGTTTATTAGTTTGCTACTTTTTAGCAGCCATGCCAGCTCAATTGTTTATCTGTGACCTTGTGGACTGTTATTAACAGTTCCAGGGGCCCTGCTTTGTAGGGGCTCCCAACATATACATATCCTAGCATTTAAATCACTAGGCTTCAGACAGCTGAAATACTTGGAACAGTATAATGAATAATTCCCGAAAGGCTCAAGTAAGTAAAATTTGAGTAAATTTACATATCTCCTGATAAACACACTCACACATACACACACACACCTCAAAGCACTGAGCTAGCATTAAAGACACATTGACCCATGCTTAAATGGGAGGAATTACAATGTCACCATTTTCATAAACTCAGTAAAAAAAAAGCAAAGAATAGACAATATGCATAAAAATAATTTTCGTTTGGCCTGCTCTTGGCTGCAACATATTAAAATAAGATTTTCAAAAGGAAAATTAAAATCACAGAAAACCAAAAGCAATGACATGCTCTACAGAATATAATGTGCCATGAAATTGTCTTTTTATGCCAAGATTTTATCATTTACTTTGTAGTGATCAAGAAAAAACAGGCACAAAAGCCTAACGAAAAGGATGCTATATCTGCCTCGTGTTCACAAGAGGCATTGTAACAAAACCTGAAAGAGTCTTCAGTGAGATTAATCTAATGGTTCAGTTTATACCGTCTTATATTTATGCTTGTTTATTCATTTATTAAACAAATGTTTACTGAGCACCTGCTATGTGCCAGGCCCTGTTCTAGGTGCAGGTGTTACAGGATAAGCAAGACAGGTGGAGTCAGATAAAAATGCTTATTGAGTACTGTAGTGGTATGGATTAAGCAAGATATTATATATAAAATGTTTAGCAAAGTGTATGGCACTTTATACATGCTGAATAAATGGTAGTTACTATCAATATTATCATTTCATACTCCACAATAGACTTTTCTGTGTTTACCTGTAAGTTTTAAGTCACATTGCTTGTATAGGGTTGAGTTCCCCAGAAGCTGGTCCTGATATGAAAATTCATATGAAAATGATTTAAGTAAATGCTCTCATAGGAACTGGTAAGATATTGGTGGAGGTAGGGCAGAGAAGGGAAGAGCCTTAGTTTGCCAGAGCTGGTATGACAAACACCACACAATGTATGGGTTTAAACAATAAACATTTATTGTCTCACACTTTTGAAGGCTAGTAAGTACAACATCAAAGTCTCAACTGACCATGTTTTCTCCCCAAAGTCTGTAGCAGTGTGGTGCTGGCTTACTGGAATCCTTGGAGACCCCTGGCTTGCATCTCTGCTTCCATCACAAGGTCTCCTTCTGTGCCTTTCTCTGACATATGATTTCTACGTATTCCGATATCTGGTTTCTACTGACTGACCGAGTCTGAATTTCCTCACTTTATTTATTTATTTTATTTATTGCCTCCGGCAATAAAAAATTAAGACCCACCCTGATTCAGCTGGCCATACCTTAACTAACAATGACATCTTCAGAAGGTCTTATTTACAAATGGGTTCACACCCACAGGAACACAATTAAGACGAAGAACATATCTTTTGTTGGGGTACATTATTCAGTCTACCACAGGGAGGAAGGCAAACAATGGTGGAATCCCAGGGAAAGCCTTACAGAGGAAAGTTTCCACCTGCAGTAGAACTCTGGAGTCTAGGTTATGCCTCAGAATTAGCCCTACCCCAAATCCTAACTGAACTCCCTGTTCACCTGTAGCAGGAGCACTTCCAGTCCCCCACAAAATGTAGGGAGGCAAAATTGCTACATAGCCCAAGGGAAGCCTTCTGAAGAGCTGCAGGTACAGAGCGTTAGATGTGAAAGGACAGAAA
>JAQZBX010012895.1:0-40568 GCA_029593785.1 Cabassous unicinctus
GAAGCGGGTGTGGCACAATGGATAGAGCACCCGTTTACCATATGAGAGGCCCCGGGTTCGCTTCCCGGCGCCTCCTTGTGAGGGCAGGCCGGCTTGCGCGGCGCCGTGGGCTGATGCGGCAAGACCTCACAGCAAGGGGGAGATAAGCAGACACAGAGAAGACACGCAGCGAATGGACACAGCAGCACAAGCAGCAAGGTGGGGGATAAATAAATAAAATAAATAAATCTTTAAAAAAAAGAAGACCGGTCATCTAAAAGGGCAGCTGAGAGCTAAAAGGCCACGTGAGTGACAGGGAGCAGAGTCAGGACTGAAACGCTGGGCTCTGGCCTCCTGGGAGTCTCCTCCATGTGGAGCTGCCTCTCACACAGTAGTAGCAGTGCCATTGTGTTACATTTCAGAAGGAACTCGTCTAAGGAACTCAGCCTCCTAACAGCCTTGGGAATAAGCACCCTCCTGGCTTCAGCTGGATCTTGCTCTGGGATGCCAGCAGGCACACGTCACCCATGGTGTGCCTGTCTTTGGAGGAGTCCTTCTGGAAAATGGAGAGTTCCTTTCTAACACCAAAGGTTGTGCCTATCCTCAATAGTTTTTTTATTGACTTTGGTTGTCATTATCTATGTTTGCTTAAAGCAAGCTGACTGTGGTTTCAAGATTCCCATGGGCCAGACAGTTGAGACTGAGTCAGAGAAGGAGTGTGGATTGGGGAGCTCACCTGGTGCATACACCTCATCATCGCTCTGCTTCTCACGGATGGAGCGATCCCGCTGCTCTAGCCAGCGTGGGTCGAGAAGCCCGATCCGCATGTGCTCCTGCATTTTGCTGGCAGGGATCTTTTCCCCCGTGATGGGGGACACGAGATACTCATCTGGAGCAGGAGCTGGAGGCAGCGGCTTGGAAGCTAAAAGGAAATAGAGATGTTTGAGGGAGAGCACTGGGTGGCAGCCTGGGTTAAGAGGGTGGTGTTTCATAGATCGTTCATTCAAGACACATCCATTCAGTGCCATCCTTGTAGCTGGCACTTCCTGTGCAAGGCACGGGGGCACCAGACATGACTAAGCCCTGCTATTCATCGAGAGGCCCTCAACAGAAGGATTACCAATGCTTTTACAAGCTGCCCCAAGCCCTTCTCATCGGACAGGTTTGTGGAGCACACGGACTGGAAAACGGGCCTACCTTTCGGGTCGTAATCCTTGCGGACAATGACTTGGTCTGGGGTCGGGGGCAGAGGTGGAGGCATGGGTGTCTCTGGGGGTGGGGGCACTTTCTGCCCTTCTTCTTCATCGTCTGAACCCTGAAAATGAAAACGGTGGCAGGACTCAGAGAGGGGATGCGAGGTCATGCCTGCCTGCCAGCCGGCATCCAGAGCTAAGCCTCCCAGAGCAGCCGAGGCCAGCCGGCAATAGGCCAAGCTGCTTCCTTACAGCATGAATGGGAGTGCAGAGGCCGTGGTGCTAACACTCCTCCCAGGCATTTCCAGCAGCTGGCACCAGGCAGTCCCAAGAGGCCAAGGGCACTTAGCATGCTGGGGAGGGGCGTGGGGGGCGAGTAGGCGCTCGGTGGTAGCTGCTTACACGGAGCAATGCTGGGAGGGAGAGAAAAAGTCAATTCCCACAGACACAGGGGTCCTTTCTTCTTAGGCTGCACAAAAATTTTTTCGAAGGGGAGGAGAGCAGCTTGGCTCTGCAGATTCTGTGCCAATGCCTGCTTGGAGTGCCTGGCCTGAAGGGAGCAGGAGGGGCCAAAAGGAAGCCTAGGCTACATTTAGAAAAGCTCTGGGAACTGCTGGACTGTTTCGGCCTAAGAGCTTGAAATGCTTGGGAAATCATCAGGTGACGCATAAAGGGTCCCCTAACCGCGGGCTGGAACACAGTGGGTGGGAGCAAGGCCTCAGGGCAAAGGGGGAAGGCCACAGAACAAGAGGACTGGCAAAGCTTTTAGATCCTTGCCTGTCAATGAATCTTTGTGGCCTGAGCTGCGGCCTCGGCCTGGCAGCTGCACATCCAGTACATCCTTGTTCAGGGCTCAGACCTCCTCTCGAGGCTCAGAGGGGAGCTGGATCTGACTCTGGTGGACAGCACCATGTTCTCATTTGGTCCCTGGGAAGAGGTCACCTGTGGGCCCACCCAGGCTCTACCTCATCCATGTCTTGCACTTGGGTGTCCTGATCCAGCTGGGAAGGAGGCTCCTCCGCCTTCTCCTGTTTCTCGTCCTCCTCATCAGACTCGACCTCCATCTCGACCTCCTCACTCTCCCCAAACTTCTCATAGCGCTCCTGAATGAGGATTCGAGCCCCCAGCTCCTCCGGGGTGGTGGGAGGAGGGAAGTTCCCTGGCAGAGAGTGAGCCAGAGTCAAACGGATTCCCCCACAGACACTTTTTCTCAAAGGCCCATAGGTTTGCCCGTCTCCCCTTTCTAGATTGTGAGCTCTCCAATAGCTGGGGTTGTGTTTATCTCTGTATCTCTAGAGAGGCCCACTCAGGGTCTGGCACAGTAAGTCATTTGTTGAATTGAACTGAATTTCTGACAGTGGATAGAACTGAAGTTTTCTGTGAGCAGAGGTGCAACAGACACTAGTAAAGCCCTCTGAGAGAGTCTGCTGCTTCCTAGAAACAGTCTGCCAGATGGCCCAGAGTCCCTGGCTCCACACATGGAGTCATTCGTCTTACAGACCTGACCTACCTTGCTCATTGGGCTGGAAGTCCACAGTTTCCACCACCACAAAATCGTGCCAGTCAATCTGTGCATAGGCCACCCGCTCCTTCTCCTTCTCCTCCTCTTCCTTCTTCCTCTCACGCTCCTGGAACTTGGCCCACTCCACTCGGTAACACACCTGCAGGGACGAGCATGGCGCTGAGCTGAATCAGGGTCAGCTCCCCAGGAAACGGTCCCCCACAAGTGCCTTCACCTCCTTCAACACAGGATGCTGCTCTGCCCACAAGGGGAACCTCCTGGAGCCAACTCTGGTGTTTTTATTTGGCTTCAGCTAGGCCTAGAGTTTGGACAGGATGAAAATCCTAAAGGCTGCAGAAACTCTGAGCCCCAAGGATAGCTGTTTGTTAAAACCTGACAGTTTTCTGCTTGAGTTGGCAACGGGCTCTGTGCTCAGAGTCCCAACCCCCTCCAGGAAGTCTGCGTAATAAGCTGGTGCCCACAAGAGAGGCAGCAGCCCGATAGCCTCAGAAACAAAAGCCTTCATTTCATGTAGCCACCAAAACCACCCGGTACTGTTATGCCTTCTCTTCTCAGCTCTGAAACCCTGAGGGACTTAAAAAAAAATCTATCACCAGACCTGCTCAGGAGTTTGCTTTCTAGCTAGAATAGAGAAGAGGGAGACCTGTTAAAGCTGAGCAGCAAAGCAGAAGGTGGCATTAAGTCTGGGAAGCACATGGAATCCACGTTCCTCTAGCCTTCGTAGCCATAAGGTTGTTCTCTCTACCACTTCTGTGGCCAGAACATAACAAGCTCCTGCCTCAGAGACCGTTTCCGTTTCCAAACACAAAACACAGCCCACACAGCTTAAACTTCACCAGCGGAGCAAGTGGTTACAAGAAATCCTGTCCCGTTTACCTGATCCAAAACTTCTCGGGGATTTTCAGCCTCTTTCTTGAGCTTTGTAAATAAGCCTTTGGGTGGAATCAAGATCTGAAATGGAAAACAATGGTTATTATAGCATCACCTCCCGGCACAACATAGGGCAAAGATGACAGCCGCCTGGGCCTGTGGAAAGGCTCAGGAGACAGGAAAAGCGTGGGATTCTGGGCACCAGTCCCAGTTCTACTTTTCTGCATGACTTCAGCCAAGTTCTTTAACCTCTGGAACTTGGATTTCTTCTACAAAATGGTGACACCACTGCTTAAAGTTGATGCCACGAACTTAAAAGGCTGCTGTGAGATTAGCAGAAAAGTCTGCAAGACCCCAGGTACCAGCACATGGTCAGCGCGTCTGTGGACTGATCTGCTCCGATCCTTTTACACCTGATACTCAGGCCTCCCTACTTAAGACTGCAGCCCACCTCCCTAGATTTCCGGCCTGCCCCTTTTTCTCCATAGTATTTATCACCACCTTACATACACTAACACTGCACTTGCCTGTGTCCCCTCTCCACCCCACTCCACGAAAACAGGGATTTCTGCCTTCTGCGCAATAGCCTACTTCCAGCACCTGTAAGAGTAGCTGGCACTCAAGGTGTATTTATGAGGGTACGAAGGTGGCTCTAACTATTCATTCCAACTGCCCCAACGGTATCTACTGCCAGTGGCAAAGGGGTTCAGTTCCAGCTTGGCCCTCATCCCTCCACCCCAAAGACTATCTGCTCTTAGGGTTTCCCACAGCAGCAGAACACCAATGCCCGGAAGTTCGAACAGTAAACAGCAATTCCCAGATTCAGAGGAAGAAAGGAACGAGAATGTAACAAATAAAAAAGTATCTGGAGACCTTTAATCCTGGAAGCTCATTTAAAATTGATACTGTGTACTTATAATAACCCTTAGCCTTGGGTCTTGAATGATTATTTTCTTTATTCTAGTGGCTTCTGGATTTGGTTATTTTCTAAACATGCACATTGTTTTGTGCTCATTGTCTGCTCTCTGTGTATTCTTCTGTGTCTGCTTAGCTTCTCTTTAGGTGGCACCAGGAACCGATCCTGGGACCTTCTGGAGTGGGAGAGAGGCGTTCAAGCTCTTGCGCCACCTCAGCTCCCCCTTCTGCTGCATCTCTTATTGTCTCTCCTCTGTATCTTTTTGTTGCATCATCTTGCTGTGCCAGCTCTCCGTGCGGGCCAGCACTCTGCACGGGCCAGCTCGCCACTCAGGCCAGCTCACCATGTGGGCCAGCCTGCCTTTTACCAGGAGACCCTGGGAATCGAACCCTGGACCTCCTATATGGTAGACAGGAGCCCAATAGCTTGAGCCACATCCGTTTCCCCCTAAACATGCACATTTTTAACAATTCTTTCCAGTTGTACACTTGGGGTGAGTTAAGTCAGAGGAAATCATTATGAATCCTTTCAAGCAGATCTTTAACGTACTGCTTCTAGGTATCAAATACAGATGTGCAGACTGTCACACTAAAAGGGGAAGGAAGACAACCTCAAGTACATGCGTTACAAGAAAGTATGCCATGGGAAAATCTTTGCCATTGTACTTTGCAATAAGTTAATTACTTTAAGTTCTATTATTGACTCGTGCATAAATTCTTAATTGCAGCAATGTAGCATGGTAATTAAGATCTTCGGGTCTAGAGTAAAACTGCCAGAGCACAAGGCCCAGCTTTGCAACCTTCTCGCTGTGTGACTCTGGCCAAGTTATTTAACTTCTCTGTGTCTCAGATTCCTCTTCTGTAAAGTGAGCATGGTAATGGTGGCTTCCTCACAGGTTTTGGGAAATAAATGAGAAGATACTGCATGTGTAAGTATTCAATAAATATTAATTATATTATATTAATGTTTGCCATCACCTATTTAAATATTTCTGCTTTAAAGATATTTTGTAGAGTGACAAAGGTTTTAAAGTCAACGGGTTTCAATCTTGATGCAGCTACATGCTAGCATGAGTAAGTGACTTCACCTCTTTGAAATTCAATTTACTCTTCTGGAAGATGGGGACAAAACACTGACCTCGTGGATTCTTGTGAGGCTTAAGTTCCATAAAAGAAACCAATTATTAAAGGTTTGTTTCTTCTTGGACTCTATGCTAAGTAATTGGAAATGCAAGTGTTTTTTGTTTTTTTTTTAAGATTTATTTATTTTATTTATTTATCCCCCCCTTGCTGCTTGTGCTGCTGTGTCCATTCGCTGTGTGTCTTCTCTGTGTCTGCTTATCTCCCCCTTGCTGTGAGGTCCTGCTGCATCAGCCCACCGCACCGCTCAGGCCGGTGTGCCCTCACAAGGAGGCCTCAGGACGCGAACCCGGGCCTCCCATATGGTAAACGGGGGCTCTATCCACTGAGCCACACCTGCTTCCCTGCAAGTGTTCTTAAACGCAGTTAGCACCACCTGGCCTCATCACATGAAGGACACTCACCTAATGGTAGTTACTAATCATGCGCTTCATTTCTCTTTAGAAACAAGCAGCCTGTGTTGCCTTTAAAAAAGAGTAATTGAATAGAAATCAAGATTTCACATTAAACTGAGATTTTTAACATTTTCCCAGAGGAGCAGCACCCTGATAAGCAGTAAGTGGACGGAGCACTTGCCGTGAAGCGCCTTCCTTCCCTGGGCCCAGTGCCCCAGTCCCTGCCCCACCCAGGCACCTTGGTATACTGCTCCACCAGCTTCGTGAAGTAGTTGAAGAGGCTGTGCTGCGGGCGGAGAAAGTCAAATTGGTAGTTGCGCTGCTCTTTCTGCATCAGCTGGGTCAGAAACTGGCGCCCATTCCGGGCCACAAACTGAGCGGTCAGCTTCACCACGTCCAGGTCAAAGGCTGAGATGGAGGGGGGGTCTGCAATGAACTCAAATTCGGGAGGGGGCTCTTTGGGCACGATGGTCTCTTGGATCACCTGGGCTTGGACCTAAGAAGCAGAGGAAGGGTGGGAAAAGAGGCGAGGGATGGACTGGCTGCAGAGAGAGGAGAACAGGAAAGCATCGTCTGGCAGGATGGTGCTGACCTCTACACTCCTACTCATTACACACACACCACACTGGCAGTTGGTGTGAGAAAACTGTTCCAATTGCTAGGCCAACTGTGGCCTAAACTTCTCGAAAGGCCTTGAGTGAGACACACGCCCCTCTGTATCTCTGCTCGGCAACCCAGCCTAATAAATCCCTCCGAGGGGATGGGGAATGCAGCAAGCCCTTACATGCATGCAGAGGATGCCAGTGTACAAAGAACTTTCACATTTGTCACCTCATTGGCCCGCCACATGAACCACACAGAGTAAGTACTGTGAATCCTATTTATAGGTGAGGAAACTGAGGGGCCCTGGGAGCAGTAAATCGCAATGCAAGGTCTCAGAACCCAACCTCAACCAGCCATCGTCTCACTGCAAAAAGCAGCACTGCCTTTTCCACCTCAGTTCAGGAGTGGGGCAAAGTGAAGGGACCAGTGGGCTGCACAAGAAGCTAAACGTGCCGGCCCTTTCTGCCTTATTCACAGGCCCCGCTGTCCCTGTGCTGAGCATCGCTGACTCCGAGCCCAGTGCAGGGAGGGTGGCATTAGGGCACACCAGATAGAGAGGTCCTGGGAAGGGCAGACAGAAAGGAAGGGATGGCTCAAGAAGGGGCCCACAGGCCACACACTGCATCCTTCGCATGCCAGGGCACGGTCCTCACACCAAGGTCAAGGCAAAGAGCAGAAGCTAAGAGCATGGACTTTACAATCCTGACTCTGTGGCCTTGGGAAAATCCCACTTCCCCTGAGCCTCAGATTCCTCATCTGTAAAATGGTCACTCAGCTGGCCTACTCGTGCAGCCACCGTGAGGATGCAGTGAGACATGGCTCATAAATCTCTGAGCAGAGCCTGACAGGCGGTGCTCAGTAACCATCTTACTTCTCTCCCCCTTGTGGTCCTGAGGTTCAGATAACAGTCAATTGCCCTTTCCCTCCCTCTCGACCCTGGGGAAGCGAGGGGAAGGGCTGGACAAACCTTCTGGGGCAACTGCTGCTGGGTGGTTTGCTGCTGCTGCTGCATGACCTTGGGGATGGCGGCTGAGGGCTCCTGAGCCTTTCCCTCCTTGAACTCGCTGACCTTGTGGCGGTAGTAGGCATGGTAAGGGTCGTTGGGGTTCAGGAAGTTGAATTTGGGGTTATTGATCTCGTTCTGTCGTATCCTCGCTTCAAATTCAGGCCCGTTTCTGGAAGGAGCGAAAAAGAATCATCACCACAATGCTTGTGAATGCTGAGACCCTCAATAACCCACACTTGAGCTGCCTTCTTGCCACCACCCACTGCTCAAAGGCACCTGTGGCTCAGGAGCACAGAGGGCCTCCCCAAGCCTCCAGGGTCAGTGTCATCTTATCGCCTGGCCAGGACCAGGGCTCCTCTGCCACAGTCTCCAGACAGTAGTCACTCCTGCACTCCTTTGCCAGTTTTGCCATTTCCCAAACCATCTGGACTGTGGCTTTTTCTTTTAATATATATATATATATATTTTACTGTTAAAATATTTTCTTTTTTAAAAAAGGAAGGTTTATACTACTACTTCAAACAAAACTCAGTATTTTATAAATAAGAGGTAGTCAGAATTAAATGCAATGAAAATAAAGCAATGCTGTCAAATTTTAGACAAAAGTTGGCCAAGACTGAGGCCAGTTCTCTTAATTAAAAAGAGTAAGACTGGGAAGCAGATGTGGCTCAAGCGACTGGGCTCCCGTCTACCATATGGAAGGTCCCGGGTTCAATTCCTGGGGCCTCCTGGTGAAGGCAAGCTGGCCCGAGAGCTGACGGCCTGCACCGTGGAGAGCTGACAGCCCGCGCTGCGGAGAGGTGGCACAGCAAGATGACGCAACAAAGTGAGATGCAGAGGAGAGACAGAGAGAGACACAGCAGACCAGGGAGATGAGGTGGCTCGGGCGACTGAGTGCCTCTCTCCCACACCAGAGGTCCCGGGATCAGTTCCCGGCGCCTCCTAAAGAGAAAAGCACACACGGAAAGCACACAGTGAATGGACACAGACAGCACACAGTAAGTGCAAAACAACAAGGTTGGGGGGGTGGGGGGAATAAATAAATAAAAATAAACCTTAAAAAAAAAGAGGAGGATTAGCTAGCAAATACTGGAGAGGCAGTAAAGATACGCTAGCACCAAAATGACTTTACCCTTTGAGCAATGAGGATTGTAAAAAGCTTGAAAATTTAGACTATATGGTTTAGTGCCTTGACCTAGTTCTGCTCTGATTGCCTCACTGAGTACTGGTGAGGCCCACACAGGAAACATCGCTCTGCAAAGACCTGGGACAGTTACCCACAAATTTACCCCCATGTCCACCAGTCACACATGCCTTCAAAGACTCAAGAAAATGGAAAAATGCCCCGCTCATGATGTTTAGAGAATCCTAATATTTAAAGAGCCCCAGTTGTAACATTTCAAGGCACCACACTTCCATGCAATGCCTTTGTCGGTTGGAAAGAGCAATGGCCTTAAAAGACACAAGATAAGGACACATCCGAGTATTGGGTTCACTCCTGACTCACTCTGTGATAGAGGGTAAGTCACTGGACATCTCTTGGCTTCAATTCCCCCAGCATAAAGTGTGGCTAACACCACCTGCTCTCTCTACCTTGAAGTATTCTTGAGATCAAATGAGTCAAGGAAACACCCAGGTCTTTCTGAACTCCAGTGGCCTGTAAATGCAAGGGGCTGGTACTCCTCTAAGGCTTGAGGGTTCTCCATAATCGTCTGGGAGGATTTGGGTATTGAGAGGTCTGTGGAGCTCCCACTGCTCCTCTAGCCAGAGCCCTGCACTCAGAGACCACCCACCCACCCCCACCAAAAGGTGGCTCTGAGGGCCATCACCAGCCAGATCACTCTGTGTTTTCAGGCTTTCACTGCCCTGGTCCTAGCAGTCACTTCAAGAGAGGGCAGGAAATGCTGGGCCCCAGGTTAGCTATCACAACAATCTGTGCCACATGGTAGTCATCAACACTCAGGCTGGTTGCTGAGCACATTCTGGTCACATGCTGTGGTGTGATTAGCAGCAGGAGATCTCAATTTGACAGTGCTTCAGTCCAACTGAGACATCATGCTTTTCCCCCCTCCTGAAATAATGCAAACCACACACAAGAAGGAGGGTGAATACACACTTATATGCTGCTGAACTAGGTCACTGTGCCCAGAAAACACCCAGGGCAGGTGAAGGGTTGCTAGAAACAGGGGCTCTGGGTGTGTCCTACCAAGCCAGAACCTCAAACCTGGGAACAATCTGAAAGATAAAACGACAAGGCAGGCACGTTCATTCCAAGCTATTCTGCTGCTTCAGAATAGCTCAGTGTTGATTTTTGGATTTTATACTCCAGCATAAGGAGATTTCAGCAGAAAAATTTAGAATTCTGATTCAACCCAGCTGGTGGACTTCTTAGGGGTAATTCCCACTTCAGTTTTTTGGCAGTAAAATGCAGGAGGGGAGGGAAGACGACAGAGAGAAAAACCTTCTTTCGGAAAATCACCCTCCTTGGTGACTGGTGATGTCTACTGTGTGTGCCATCAATGCACGTGAACCCAGCAGGCGGAAGGCACCGGCTCCCTGCATGCTTGCGTTACCCTAGGGGGAGATGCTGGTCTGTTCCCTGCATTTCAAAATATGTTTCAAAAGCAATTTCACAGATTTCAGAGATTACTACAAAAGTGACATAAATAGTAACAATAGCTGTAAGTCCACCTGTATATGTGATGTATATTTATTTTTAAGGAAACTTAAACAGATTCATTTCTGTGGCAGTAGAGCTTGGCACAAAATTTTTGGAAAGCTAATTGGCAAAATGTTTAAGAAACCCTGCAAAATGCTCTCTGAGCCAGGAATGCACCACCCAGAAGTTTCTCCTATGAAAACAATCTAAAAAGGAAAGAAAATGCTCAGGGATTTCCTTGAGATATAGCCTTGTTTGCCAAATTGAAATGCTGGAAACAACCTAACAGGAAAAGACGGGAGACGGTAAAGTAAAGGAAGGCCCATCGTCTCAAAGTGGCACCACCTCTCAACAGAGGACCACGTGACATCAGGAAGATCACAGGGCAACAGGGCAGGAAGATGCTTACATGATGAGAAAGGGGGAAAGCAGGATGTGAAAGTATCTCTGCTGGTGTTACAATAACCTAAAAAAAAAATGAAAAGGGCCAGAAGGAAACAGGAAAAGTGAAAACAGCTGAATTATTTTGGTAGAAAGATTGTGGGTTTATCTTCACCCAACACCCTTTTCTAGTTTATTCTGTTTTTAAATTTTCAGAGGAAAAGGGGAAGTATGAGAGTTGCTATGAGGCATTAAAAGTTTATCTTAATCACATCACACGGTGCCCTAAATTGGATGTGGCTCAATGTCCAACCAAAGACCAGTTCTTAATGATACCCAGGTTAATCCAAGTTCTTGAAATGAGATGGGATGAGTCTGCACAGAGGCTGACATCACTAGACATCAACCAGTGTGACATCTTTCTATATTTAATTTTATCTGGTGGTTGGGAAAAGAAGAAAACACCTGGTAAATGGTGCATGGTGATGGAGATGTCACCTCGGGAGTCTGTCGAGGTCTGGTTCCTGGAGAGCATCGGCCCTCCCTGTCTAGTGCCAGCCTACTGTTTCTTCTACATAAGGAGGAGCCATCCAGTTTGTTGAGAAAAGCCAGAAATTCAGATTTATATGTGAAATCTCCTGGTTTGTAAATAGTGGCAACTAATTTGAGTTCTTAGCTAATGTTGTAGGACAAACAAAAGACCTATAGGCTGAAAATGACCTGTCGGCTGTCAAAGGAATCCTTGGCATCTTAGAAATTGACAAGCGGCTATCAAGATTCTGAGGATGCATGATTGTGTACAGATATGATGGGGAGGGAAAGGGAGGAACTTGGACTGATTTCCATCTCACCTGAGAAGGGAGCAGCAGCTCACAATGTATGATGTAACTGAACTGGATCACCTCACTCCTGCCTTACAACCCTGTGCGGACATTTTTTTCCATTTTGCAGGTAGGCCACTTGAGGCTCTGTGGAACACACTCCTTACACAATGAGAATGGTCAACTCCCTTTTTTTCCTTCCTTGGGCCAGCGGCTCAGACACTGACAGACATATTGTCCCCAACAAAACAGGTTTCCAGGCATTTCATCAGGCCAGTTTTGGAAGCACAAGTTCCTGGTGACTCTGGGACTGGGCCTGACTCTTACTCTGCTACAGCCATGCTGTGTTAGATGCCAGTTTCTGCAACTCTGTGGTGTTAAATGAACCAACAGACTTGGCAATCATTCTGAATGACATTGCAACGATAGGTATAGGGCATTTTATATCATCCCATAACATGCAGAACTGTGTGGGAGAGTGCGGAGACTACAATGTGAACTATGGTCCATGCTTAATGGCAAAGCTCCAGGATGCGTTTATCAGTTGCAATGAATGTGCCAAACTAATGAAGGATGTTTATGTGGGAGGGTGTGGGAGGTGTGGGGAGAGGAGCGTGTGGGAATTCCTATATTTTGTGTGTAACATTTATGTAATTTAAGTATCTTTAAAAAAAAAAAAAAAAATGAACAGGCCTGAGCCAACAAGCCCTCTCTGAAAACACAGGCGTTACCTACTTGTGCTGATTGAGGAGCTCCTGGTGCTAACATCCACCTCTGATCCACACACCCAGAAGCAGCTGTGTCATTACCTGGCCACAAAGCTGGCAGTCTTGTCAACGATGTTTCTGACCTCTGGAGGAGGGTAAATAATCCCCACCACTGGCTTGGAAGGGGTAGAATCCTCCTTTGAGGTTGCTTCTTCCTCTGTTGGCTGTGAAAACAGGAAAAGGAAACAAGGTCCTGAAGTTCCTGGTTTGGGGCTGGACCCCCACTGTTAACCTCTTCTAGGTTATTGGTGAAAGCAGACTTTCTCACCAGAAAAATCCCACATCCCTTCCTCACATTAGGATGCGCTCCACTTTAGAGAAGGAACTCTTCACTGCAGTGGCTTGCGTGGGACTCTCCTGGGAACAGTGAAGAGCAGTCTCCCTGGTTCTACCCCAGCTGGACTGTCTCAGTGGGAAATGGAATCTGCATTTTTACCAAATGTCCGGTGATCGAGATCCAGGGGGGCTTGGACCATATTCTCAGAAACCATGCTCCAGAATCCAGAAGGATATCCCCACGTGCAGTGCAGCACTTGGCATGGTATATTTGACAGTTTGCGGAGTAAAGGAACATGAAACTCTTTGCCAGCAGCTCCTGCATGGAATGCCCTTTTCCTCTGTTTCCATTCCACAGTCTTAACCACCATACAATGCTCAAATGTTTTTTGAGACTCTATTGGAATAGTCAACATTAACAGACCCATAAATTCCTATATTCTTTCTCCATCAGCTTGTTCTCTTTAGTAAACAAAGAGTCAAATCTTGCATCTTAGAAAAATAAGTTTCTTCCCTGCTTTCTGGTTCCTTTCTGCTACCACCTTCTCCCTGCCCTTCCGCTGGTAGCTAAACATCCTGCGTTCCCTCAGTCTTGCCATTCCCACTTCCTGACCCCCCATTTGGTTCCCATCCATTTCACATGCTCTTGCCAAAGTCAAAAACAACTGCCTACAACCAACCACAGTGGTTCTGGGCATTTGACCAGTGACCACGCCTTTATAAAACTCTCCACTCCTCAACTCCCAGCCCCCTTCTTGCCCATCTTTCCTTCTTACTCTGACCATCCCATCTAACTTTCCTTCCTGGCTCACTTCACCTCCTGCCCTCTAAATATTACAGACTCCCAAAATTCTGTTCTTGGTTCTCTTCACGGAATCCATGCTATCCTCAGTGAAACTGCGTCCTCTGCTTCCCCTACCACCTCTAGACTGAACAATCTCTCCCAAAGCGATTTCCTAGCCCAGATCAATTTTGGGCCACAGAGCTTTCGATCCAGCTGATTCCTGAGCATTTTCCCTGCAAATGGCCAGAAACTTGGGCCCCCTCTCCCTTCCTCAGCCTTCCCATCTTATCACTAAGTTAACAACGGCTAACATTTATTAGCACATATTAGGTCCTAGATATTTTTCCAAGCACTTTAAATATATTAACTTTTATATATACAAGAGCTCTGTGAGGGAGGTGTTCTGATGATTCCCATTTACAGGCGACAGAACTGAGGCATGGAGAGCTTAACTGGCCCAAATGAGGACTCTGTGACAAGGGGTGGCCCATCCCTTCTTCCCACTCCCCTGCGCTCGCTGTCTGCTCTCTGTGTCATTTGTTGTGCCCTCTGTGTCTGCTCGTCTTCTCTTTAGGAGGCACTGAGAACCGAACCCAGGACCTCCCATGTGGGAGAGGCACTCAATCACTTGAGCCACCTCCGTTCCCTGCTTTGTCGTGTCTCCTCGTTGTGTCATCTTGTTGCGTCAGCTCGCTGTCTTGCTTGTCTTCTCTAGGAGGCACCAGGAACCGAACATGGGACCTCCCGTGTGGTAGGCGGGTGCCCAAATGCTTGAGCCACATCCGCTTCCCTCTCAGGATCCTCTGAATGGACTGTCTGGTCTTCTGCCCTTCTAGAGATTCTCCTCATTACCACCTATTGGAATTTCTAATATGTAATCTGTTACTGTCCTGCTTAAAACCCTTCCTCTTGGGAAGCGGATGTGGCTCAATCGATCGGGCTCCTGCTTACAATATGGGAGGCCCCGGGTTCGATTCCCGGGGCCTCCTGGTGAAGGCGAGCCAGCCCGCGTGGTGCGGTGAGCTGACGCAGCAGGACGACCCAACAAAGGGAGACAAGCAGGCAGAGAAAAACGCACAGCAAATGGACACAGAGAGCACAAGCAGCAAGGGGGGATAAATAAATAAATAAAATCTTTAAACAAATAAAAAACAAAAAAAACCCTTCCTCTTCTCCCCTTTGTCTAAAAGAAAAAGATCAAATCATCAGAATCCCATCTCCTGCCACCTCCTTCCCTGTCCTATGCTTCAACCACACTTCTCTGTTTACTCTTGACCAGAGGCCTCATCATCTGCTTTCCACCTCACTTCCAAAGGGCCTGGGTAAAAGGCATTTAAATATTCGTGACAAGAGCACAGACCTCTTCTGTCCTGTTCTCACTGTATTCACAACCCAAAGCATCTAGTATGTGCTCAATAAATGTTTGCTGAATGAAGAATCCTATTCCCTTCCCCAATCACCTATACAGTGAATATCTACTCATCCTTCCAAAAGCAACTTTTCTCTCACCACTGTGGTGGGTTTTATCTACCTTAACCTCCCCATCAAAGCAATGTCGACTAGATTAACTTTCTCCTCTTACCCGCCATATACTTCCACTATGGGCATATCATGCCATACTACAATAATTTACGCACATCTTTCCCCCTCAGCCAACTGAGAGCCTTTTAAAGATCACCTGTAGCTGCATCATTTTTGTTGATGGGGACAATAAATATTTGTTGATGATTCATGGCTTTCTCCCCCATTAGTCTGTGAGCTTTCTAAGGCAGGAGTTGTGATTCCTTCATTCCAGTAACTTCGGAGCGTGGCCTGGTGACCGGCTTAGGGTAAGCACCAAGCAGATGCTTAGAATTACCACCCAAAGTTGGGCCGTGCAGGAATTAGGGATTACCGGGCAAAGGCTGGGGGCAGAAGACAGGTGGATGGGTTGGATCAGTGCTTCTCAAACTTTAATATGTATATGAATCACCTTGGGATCTCGTTAAAATGCAGATTCCTATTCAGAAGGTCTGGGGTGGGACCGGAGATTTGCAAATGTCTAACAAGCTCCCAGGTGATGCTGAGACCGCTAGTCCGCGGACCACACTTTGAGAACGACCGTTCAGGAGAGCCCTCTTCGCAACCAGGAGGCAGCGCGACCCGGGAAGCGCGCTGCCTCCTGGGACTTGCAGTCCCTCCAAGCCCTCCAAGGCGGCCGCTCCTTCCTGCACGAGTTAGGACACCCGCGCTGGAGGGGAGGGCCCAGGCCCAGGGGCTCGGGCTGCTGGTCAATATGCGGGGGGCGCGGTACCTGTTTGGGCTCGGCGACCGCGGGCGGCGGCGGGGGCACCGCCGGTACGGGTCCCGCCGGCATGACTGCGACGCTGAGGGCTGCCAGTCCGCCTCGCTGTGGATGTACAGTGCTGCGTCAAGAAGGCCTCCCGGCACGACCGGACGGCAAGCTCGCAAGATGGCGGCGGCTGAGCGGGTCGTCTCGGAGAAGGCGAGGCAGACGCACTTCCGGGTCCGCCCCCAAGCTTCCGGCCCCTCCCCCGCGGCCAGGGCTGGGCGACACGCCGTTGCCATGGCAGCAGTCCGGGTGCCCTGCTGGGGAACCCCGGAGCGGCAGGCGAGCCGGCGGCAGTTCCTAGAGCCGGCCAGACACAGGGGACTGAGGCCGCGACGCCGGAGACAGGTGAAATATTCTCCATTACCCCGCCGAACGCCCCCGGCACCCCGGGGCCCTGGTCCCGTCCTTTATTCCCCAGGTCAGTTCTCCGCTCCCTTAGACCCGGACACCCACTCCCTCCTTTCGGCCTCTCACTGTGGAGAGTCTCCTTCCTCCTCAGGCACATCTCCTCAAAGCCCCACCTCCCTTTACCCTCTCACTCGCTTCAGGCCAGTCTCCTCCAGCCACCCCCACCCTTTCAAGTCCCATACATCTTTAATTCCCGCTGGTCCCTTTCCCCATGGACCTGTCTTTCCTAGGTCCCACCCCCTTCCTTCCATAGTCCCGCCCTTAAGCCCCACTTAGGTTTCATTAAGTTCCCTTTCTCTCAATTACAGGTGTGTCCCTGCAGCCCACGCCCCTCGCTTCCTTAGAGGCACACTCAAATCCCACCCCCTTCTTTTCCTCTCCTGAGGTCCCCTCATCTCGGTCCCCTCTCCCCTCCCTCCCAGCTCCTGAGTGTGGGGAGGGGATTCTGAGCCGGCGCCTGGACTTCAGTTTCCTCACCTATGGATAGCAAGAGGTGCTCTCCCACTCCTCGAGCGCACACACACTCAGCTGGTTTATGTCGTCGTCGTTGCTGTTGATGTAGAATAAGTACTGTAGCTAGGATTTATTGAGCATTTACCTGTGGCATAAATGCATTATGTCATTTATTCCACAGAGCAATCTGTTTACAGATGAGAATAGTGAAGTTCAGAGTTGACAGTGTGGGAAACCCAGGCCAGTCTTACTCCTTCTGGTTAACTAGAGTAGTTAGATATTCCTTTGTCTTCATCTGGTCCCTTCAGTGTCCCCAGGGATCCAGCAATTAGCATTCACCCGTCAGAGACTGATTAACTGCCAATTAGATGGTTTTCAGGTTTCCAAAGTGTTTTCAAGGTGGTGGTCTTGAATCTCAGTGTGCACACTGGCCAAGAGGTAGGCATAATCTTTACCAGTGGGGTAGGATTAGAGAGGGGGGGCAAAAGCCAACCTTGAGCCTGAGGAGAAGCAGAATCAGCTGCTCTGCCTACCTAATGGTGGTGCTGGTTCCAATAGCCACCATCCCCTGTGTGATCACATTGGATGATGCAGGACTGGCAGCTTCTAGCTGAGGGTTCCACTCAAGGCCCAGGAGTTACAGAGAAAGCCCATGTCAGATGCTTCTTCATTTGACACACACCTAAATGGTACTCAAACCAGGCTTGTATTTGCATAACCCCATATAAGGAAGAAACCATATAAGGTAACCTTGGGTATTTTTCAGTGCCATGTTTTCCTCTTGTGTGTTCCTGACACTTTGCATTTGCTGCTGCTTATCTGAACTGAAATCTAATGGGAGTTGGTATCTCAGATGGCCCCAGAAGGCAGCTGGAGTTATTTGAAGGTGAACAGATCCGTGTTTCACAGTGTCCTCCACAAGCAAGCTCCATGAGCTCCAGGTGCTTTGTGCCTGAATATGCCTTCACCCAGGTTGGGGCTTATTGCTTGCTTCATTTACCTCTCTCCCCACTCACATGCCGGGGAAGAAAGCCAGAATGTTCCAGTCTTGTTTTTTTCTGTTCACTCCTCATGCTTCACTCCTTGGGGACCTAAAGTCTCACAGGCAGCAATAGCTCACAAGAGGCTGTCGCCAAGTCAACACGTGTGTGTGGGGTGTGGGCCCATCTGGAGGAGACCATGTATGTATGTGCTGTGGCAAGTCGTGGTCACCCCAAGACTTACCACAGCAGAGACCCTCAGATGGAGATGGTGGTTCCTTGAGGCTAGAGCTCCATATATCTGCCTCACCCCTAGTTCCTGACCTAGAGCCGTGCATGTTGCAGGTACCCAGCCATTGCTTGCTGAGTGAACACACATGTGTGACCTACACCTGCACTGTCCAGTACGTTTGCCATTGGCCCACGTGGCTGTTGGGCATTTGAAATGGTGGCTGACTTGAATCGAGATGTGCTGTCAATGAGACTTAATACAAAAAGAGAATGTAAACCATCTCCTTAATAATTTGTATTGACTTATGTTGAAATGACAAAGTTTTAGTTATTGGGGTTACTAGATTATACTTTTTTTAAATGTGGCTAGTAGAAAACCTAAAATCCCACCTATAGCTCACATTCTATTTTGGTCAGTGTTGCTTTAGAAGCAGCACAGCCTGAGGATAGAGCACAGATGTTGGACTCAGAGTGCCAGCTCCTTGAGTGACTTTGGGCTAGCCCCTAATTTCCTGAAGCCTTAGTTTTCCTATCTGTCTAAAGGGGACGATAACCCCGCCCTCTTTGGCTTGTGAGGATTCCGGGGTCCTTCAGTCAGAGCTAGCACTGCTGAAGCACGCCCTCTGTGCTCAGGCTCAAAGCAAGGGTCCCCCCTGGCCCTACCCCTTGCCCCTTTCTCCTTTCCACAGCCCCCCTTCCAGCCCCCAGGAAGCCCTCCCTGATTGCCCTCTCACTCTCCATTCCCAGCTGCTTCATTCCAGACCCTGCACTGGAGACAGGAAGCTGGCACCCAGATGAGCCTCTGGCCCTGAGCCCCGGAGCCCACAGGCCAGCCCAAGGGCTGGACACACTCAGACACGCCAGATCCAGCCCCGCAGCGGGCACCTGTGCTGAGGTGAGGGCAGGCCCTGTGCTCTGGGGGGGGTCAGAGAGACCAGCTCAGCCCTCGGGAACCACCCCAGGAGCCTCTGAGCTGCCCAGCAGCCACGGGCCTAGACTGGCTCTCAGGCATCTCAGCCCAGGCAGCCAGATTATACCTCAGTGAATTCAGATGTGCTTGCAAGGCAGACAGATCGACAACCACAAATAATTTACTCAAATGATGATTTTTTTTTTAAAGATTTATTTATTTATTCCCCTTTCCTCATTGTTTGCACTCACTGTCTGCTCTCTGTGTCCATTTGCTGTGTGCTCTCTGTGTTTGCTCATTTTCTCTTTAGGAGGCACTGGGAACCGAACCTGGGATCTCCCATGTGGGAGACAGGTGCTCAATCACTTGAGCCACCTCAGCCCCCTTCTTTGTTGTGTCTCTCATTGTCTTTCCTCTTTGTGTCTCCTTGTTGCATCATCTTGTTGCATCCGCTCTCTGCACCTGCCCGTTGCGCCAGCTCTCTGTCTTGCTTGTCTTCTTCAGGAGGCACTGGGAACTGAACCCGGGACCTCCCTTGTGGTAGGCAGGAGCTCAGTCACTTGGGCTACATCTGCTTCCCTCAAATAATGATTTAGTCTCACTGGGTGGCATGTGCTGGGAAGGAAAAGAAGAGGATGCTCTGAGAATGTATAACAGGGGACCTGACCTGGCCATGGGACCAGGGGAGCTTGCCTGAGGAAGGGAGATCTGGGTTGAGACCTGAGGGATGGTTCTAGAGACTTAAGCACGAGGACGGGGCACATCCTTGGTGGTGAGATGCCAAGGTGAGGGGCAGACAATGTGGGACTGGGAGCCCATGGGAAGCATTCCAACTTTAGTGCAGTAGAAGCCACTAAAGAGCTGTATGTCAGAGGGCGATGGGCTGTGAGGTAATGGAACCAGCAGTGTGGGGCATGGCTCGTGGCAGCGGGGGAGAGGGAGGTTGCTCAGAACCAGGATTCGGGTCTTGTGACCCAAGGCTGGGGGTAGACTTTTGGCCTAGGAGCAACCTGGCAGATTTTTATTGTTCTTGTTTTTATAATTATGCTGACATATATACACCCTAAGGTTTGCCATTTTTACCATTTTAAGTGTACATTAATTACATTCACAACGCGTGCTACCATCATCACCATCCAAACAGAAACTCTGTCTGTATTCACGAAGCCATCACTCCTCCAGGCCCTGGTAACCTCTCATCTCCTCTCTGTCCAGATTGGGCCCTCAGGCACATTCCCCCAGCAGCAGCTACTCAGCTCCAGCTGACGGGGCCCCTGTGCCCACCCGGGAGCCGTGAGGATGGCGCACCTGCTGGGCAGCCAGGCCTGCATGGACAGCCTGCGCCAGGACCTCACCGACCTGCAGGGCGCCATCGTCGACGTGTTCTCTCGCGCCGGGCCCGTGCACTCGCCCTCCTGGAAGTTCCCCGACCGCGTGGCCTGTGACCTGGACATGGTGTCCCTGCTGGAGCACTACGATCACGTGCCGGGTGACCCCGAGTTCACACAACTGTCCCACACTGTGCTGCTAGAACTGGTCATCGACAGGTGAGGGCCTCCGCTGCACCCAGGTGCCTGGGATGCCACCTCGTGCCAGCAGCCCCCTCCAGAGGTGGCGATGGTATTCCAAATCCTGGTACTGCCGGGAAGAGGCCAGTGGACCCCCCTGCAGCCCCATCACTTCTGTCTCCGCTATTGTCACAGTTAACACACTTCCTATGTTCATAAAACTTAGTATAAGTCATGGGGGCCATTCAGGTAGCCAAGACATGGGAAGGACCCCAGTGACCTGCCTGGGGACAAAGCAGCCAGATTTACTACTGGGAGGCCCTTGCTGGGAAAGCCCAGGCCACACCTCACTTCCACCATGATCCTGCATATGTCATGCTCTTTGCTAGGAATGCCTTCGCCAACCCCTGCCTGGCCCGGGCAAATCCCACTCTTTCTTCAGGGTCCTGTGACGCTGTCACCAACTGGCCTCCCCAACCCAGCCCCTCTACCCACCTTTGGCTGAGTTTACTGGAATCTCCTCCGGGCACCCATGAGTACACGGCCCTCCCAGCAAAGGCTGCTGGATCTGGGCTGAGACCAGCCTGGGAACCCTAAGGGCAGGGCCCACGGCCAAGGTGGCTCTCAAGTCCAGCGTCCAGCCCAGGGTGTAGCATTTAGAGCTGCTCAGTTCAAGTCAGGGTGGAATGAAGGCTAAGGATGGAAGGAACACAGACAGCACGGCAGTCTCCCTCCAAGAGGCTCTGTCTGTCTGAGGAGGCAGATTGTGCTGTCAGGGCTCCATTCTGTCTTCTTTCCAGGTGCCCTCTTATTCTCCAGTGCTGCTTGGTGCTGTTGTCCCCATTCACAGATGAGGAACTGTGGCCCAGAGAGAGGCAGGGCCTGGGGGGTGGGGGTGGAGCATGCTCTCCCACCCTATCTGCCCAAGGCCCCAGGGGGTTTGGGATGGTCCCCCTGTACCTGCAACAAGATAAGGCCACTTACCCCCGGTATGCTTCGTGAACACAACACCTCTTCCTCTACAGTAGTTAGGTTCCCGTGCGCATGCCAGCTCTAACTTTCCAATAGCCTCTTTCTTTAAAATTAGTCCTGGTCTCCAATTTTGAACTCCAAGGTTAGGATAGAGACCTACCTCTCTTCACGCGACCTGTCCGTTATTACAGGAGCAGCTCCCCTGTAGAAGTGGCCCCTGGGTTAGAGTCAGGAGGCTGCTTGGCACCCCTGCCCTGTCCTCTTCCAGTGGCTGTGGCCAGCTCCCCCTCTCAAGGTTTCAGCTATGCCATCTGTAAGGCAAGGGCTCTGGACCAGGTGGCAAAAGGCAGCCACTCATCCAGCGCTTTCCAAGCACTCAGGGTCCAAGTTGAGAGCAGGTTCAGCCTCCCAGGGCTCCCCAGAGCTCCCCAGCCCAGTGGGGGAAAAGCCAAATAGGAATGCTGCCACCCAGGAGGCCCAGAGGAGGTGCCTAAGCTGAGCCTAGGGGCCAGGTAGGGCTTCCTGGAAGAAAAGACCCCCAGGTTGGGTTTGACCCTGGCCTGGTAGAGCACGTTCCGAGACCCCCCCAAGTCCCTGATGCCTGGGCCTCCCAGTTCTATGCCGGGAGGGCACCCTGGCACTGGCCTTGGCCCCAGCCTACCCTGGCCTCTCGGCCTGCAGGCTCCTGCTGCTGCTCCAGAGCTGTGCGAGCTACCTGGAGAACCTCGGCTCAGAGCAGATGACACCCCCGGCCCAGACAATGGGGCCCTGCATGTCTGTGGGGCTCACTGTGCGCTGCTTCTGGAACAGTCTGCTGAAGCTGGGCATGCTCTACCAGCAAACCACCCCTCAGGTGGGTCGGCTCTGTCCCTGCTCCCCTCCCCGGCTTCTGGCTGGTGGCCCCACTGTGCTCAGTCCTCCTGCCCCAGCCCCAGCTTCCCAGCACACTGGGGTGTGTACCCACAACCTTCACTGGCCCAGAGGGTGCAGTGTAGACTCGGAAGCCTCACAATCAAGACCCACCCTGGGGCAGGCCCTGGGGGTCATGTCTGGGCTATCTGGCTCTGCCATTTATGCTGCAGGACTTGGTTAAAATTTCTACCCACTCTGCACCTCAGTTTGCTCATCTGTACAATGGGTATAGCCACAGTCCCTACCTCTTAGAGTACTGTTGGGTACTAGGGCTAATCTGAAACCCCATTTGTCATGGGTAATCCCATAATCCTCACCATTACCCAGTAGGGAAGAACCACTGTCACCACGATGAGGAAGGAACTTAAAGCCGAGCAGGGGGAGAGCTACAGTGACATGAGAGCAGGCGAGTAGATGGCAGTGGAGCCCAGTGGCCAACAGCTGTAGCTATAAGCTTTACCATAATCATACCATGTGTATGATTGCATCGAGCCTGGGGGTGGGGGGGCAGCAAGTAACAGGCCCAGCCAGGTAAGTCAAGGCAGCAGGAAGGAGGAAAAGGTTCTCTCTCTCACATTGGTGTCAGATAACATCTGAGAGTGTGAGTGGAACATCTCCAGGGAACCGGTCACCTCCCAGGCCCGTCTGTCACAGCTGCCTTCTCTTTTCTTTTCCTGACCACAGAAAAGGGCGAACCAAGGAGAAACCCTCACCTCCAAGCCCACGGCCAAGGGCGAGCCAGCCAGGAGCCCTGAATTTGTGCCTGCCAAGTTTATCAAGCCCCTCTCCCCAATGCCAGGCTTGCCCCAGACCTGCCAAGAGCCAGACACTGTCCCCATCCGAATCTCCCCACAGAGTCCAGCCAGGACTGCTGAGAACACCAGGAGCGTCCACTCGCAGACGGTGGAGACGGCCCTGGTGCCCTGTGACGCATGCGCCAGCGTCCAGGGCAGCCTGCGGGAGGTGGGCAAGGTGGTCATCAGCCTGTGTCAGGCCCAGAACTTGCCCTCATCCCTAGGCCCGTTCCAGCAGCTGGTACAGGACAGCATGGGGCTCAAGCCGCTGCCAGCCGCCACCGTGGGCCACTGGGCGGCAGAGCAGAGCAAAGATCTGCTCCGCTTCAGTAAACACGTGGGGGCCCTCACTCAGCTTGTCGGTCCCCTCCGGGCCCAGCTGGAGGAGGCTGAGGGACAGAAGGCTAGTCTGAGGAAGCAGGTGGACGAGCTGGAGCAGGCCCTGCAGCGGGAGCAGGGGCAGCAGCGGCGGCAGGCAGAGGAGGCTGAGCAGTGCCTGGCCGAGCAGCAGCGCGACAAGCAGCAACTGCTCATAGGTCTGTACCCCAGAGGCCTGGACCCCAAGTGCCCTAGGATCTCTGCCACAGTCTTTAGGGTGGGCTCTTCCAGAAGCTGACCCTGAGATAGGGCTTCAAGTGCAAGTAGTTTGTGTGGGAGGACCAGGAAACCTGGACTGGGGCGTGGGGAAGAGAGATGGGGAAGGGAAGGCAGCAAAGAAGGATGCATTCATCAGGTGGGTTACGTTGTGGGCAACCGGAGCTTAATACTGCTGGGGGACCCTGGGAGACTGTGTGTTGCACGGGCCTCAGTTATCCCATCAAAGGGATGAGCGAGCAGGGTATTTATCCACTCGCTCCTGTCAGTCACTGAGGGTCACTCCTGAGGGAGTTAATTTGCCTGGCAATTCCAGCCGAGCACAGCGGCCTCTGTAACTTAGACAAAGAGGCGCAGCTACCGGCACTGGGAATCGGCCAGTGCCCACTGATGTAAGGCCTGAGGGAATCGGGTTCCTCACTGCCTTTCTCCACAGAGGGCACCGAGCCTCAGACAGGGGTAGAGACATGACAGCCAGCGGGGCAGGACAGGGCTCAGGCCTCCAGAGCTGCTCCCGCAGCCCTGGGCGTCCCATCCACACACCGGTGGCTGCCTTGTTCTGCAGGGTGCACTGGGCATGAAGGCGGCCAGCCCAGGCCCCAGGGAGCCTCTGAAGGGCCTCTTTCTTGGCCGTCATAGAAACAAGTGACCTCAAGAGGAAGGCGGCCGCCCTGGAGGTAGAGCTGAAGCAGCAGCAGGAGTCCACACAGGCTGCAGGTAAGGAGCCCCACTGTGTGTCCCCATGCCAACTCTTGGGCCAGTGACCCAGCTGAATGAGCGACTCTTGTCTCTGTCCCCTGGGCTTCCAGGGCAAAGATGAAGGGAACCACAAAGGAGGACCCCACCCCCACTCTTCGGTGCCACCTCCCGCCACGAGAGCGCCTTCTATTTTCTAAACCCTCCCCAGGCAGGGTTCAGAGCCCCATTATGTGGGTGAGGACGCTGAGGTCCAGAGATGGGATGTGAGACCCTCAAGTCCTGTCCTACGTCGGAGGCAGTGCAGGGACTCACCCGATTCCCAGGGCTCTCTGCCCCACCTCTTCCCGCACCCGCCCGCTCCTGCAGAGGCAAAGGCAAAGCAGCTGCAGGAGGAGGCGGAGCTCAGGGCGGCGGCTGAGAAGCAGGTACAGCAGCTGGAGGAGCAGGTGCAGCTGCTGGCCGGGCGGCTGGACGGGGCCAGCCAGCAGATCCGCTGGGCCAGCACGGAGCTGGACAAGGAGAAGGCCCGTGTGGACAGCATGGTCCGCCACCAGGAGGTGAGGCTGGGTGCCGGGTGCCCCACCAGCTCCTTGGGCACCTGCATCTTGGGGTGCAGGGAGAGAGGGCTACACTGGCTGGAGGAGGGAGGGACTCCATCTGTGGAGGGTACCCACTCCCCAGCGTGTACCCAAGTTTTGGCTTGACTCGCCTTTACAGGGGTTCTGCCCTGAGCTGGGCACCGAGGCCTTGCTCTGGAGGGGCTCCCCACCTGGTAAGGAGGAGCAGCGTGGCCACCAACAACTGTCTTGCCAGATGGCTGAAAGGGGCAGGGAAGGGGCTACAGGGGCCAGGGAGGGATGGTCATGTCTGCTTGTGGGAATCCAGAAAGGCTTCTGGGAGGTGGCCTTTGTGCTAGATGCCAAAGGCTGTGGCTGAGCTGTGAGCCAGGGGAAGTATGTGGGGCAGAGCTGAATCAGGACCCAGGGCCCAGGGCGCAGCTGTGCTCTGGGTAAGGGGGCCTCACTGGAGTTCTGTCCAGAGAAGGGGGGCAGGTCTGGGGGTCATCCTGGCTGGACCTCCCCTCAGAGGCTCTGTGGGGAGCCAAGACCCCCAGCAGGAGTCCCCAGGGCCAGCCATAGGCCCAGAATAGGAAAAGCCTTCCGACCCAAGAGCACGTGCTTTTCCAGTGTCCCACACCCCATCGTGGCCACCAGGCACGGGGCTCTGGCCTCTGCAACCCTCTCATTCTTAATCCCTGCCACAGCAGTGGGAGGCAGATACTATTGTCACCCCCATTTTACAGATGAGGAAACTGAGGCTCGGTCAGGTTGAGGAAGTTGCCCAAGGCCACGTGGCTAGTAAGACGCGGAGCAGGACTCAGGGCAGACCAGCCTTGGACCTGCCTGCTTTGTTCTCAGTGGGTGTTGGGAAGCTGGGCTGAAAGAACAGTGGAAACCTAAGGAGAAGAAAAAAGCATATCTCCCAGACTTCCTTTCTGGGCGGGGACTAGGTGGGACTGGAAATAGTGAGGCTGACAGTCAGCCAGCTACTTTCCGAGAGGGCTGGGAGCCTCACCTGCCCCCTCCCCAGCCTCGTTGCACAAACACACGTGCCCAGGGAAGGGCTTGGAGGACCCGAAAGGCTGCAGCCTTAGTCCCACAGGGCTGGGCCTGGCCCCCGGGGGAGAGACTTCAGAGCCCGCCCCGCCCCACTCAGTCCCTGCAGGTCAAACAGCGAGCCCTGCTGCAGCAGCTCGACAGCCTGGACCAGGAGCGCGAGGAGCTGCGGGGCCGCCTGGATGAAGCCGAGGCCCAGCGGGCCCACGCGGAGGAGCAGCTGCAGGGCCTGCAGAGCGAGAGGGAGCAGGGCCAGTGCCAGCTCCGGGCCCAGCAGGTGGGGCGGGCACGGGGCAGGAGTGGGCAGAGGGTGCGGGGCGGGCTCATCCTGTTCTCCACAGGAGCCTCCAGCCAGGCCTGAGCCTCCCTCCACTCCAGGAGCTACTGCAGAGCCTGCAGCGGGAGAAGCAAGGCCTGGAGCAGGCGGCGACAGACCTGCAGCTGACCATCTCAGAGCTGGAACGGGAGCTCCTGGAGCTGCGGGAGCGCGAGCGGCTGCTAGTGGCCTTCCCGGACCTCCACAGGCCCAAGGAGGCCCAGATCCAAAGTAGGGGCCTGGGGTTGGTATGGAGGGCTCCCTGGGTAGGACAAGGAATGCCACTCCCCAACCTCTGGTGAAGGCAGGAGAGAGAGGTTCTGAGTGTGGCCCCATGGCCAGGGGAGGTGGGGCCGACTCTACAGAGCTCCCCATGACATGCAGGTGCTGTACTTGTCAGCTTCTCCGTAGATGGGAACGAGCCCAGAGAGGCGAGGTGACCACCCAAAGTCACACAGCCCAGCTCAGCTGCAGGTCCGCTGCCTCTGTAGCCCCTGCTGTTAACCCTGTCACACGCCAGTCCTCACTTGACTTCCCTGTGTCCCCTTCCTGGCGTCCCCCCAAACCACACCATGGGGCTGGCTCCAGGGGCCTGCATGACACAGGGATGCTGTGCCAGGTGACCCTGCATCTCATCCCAGCCCCTTCAGCCCCCTAAAGCTCCGCCCTCGTGGTCAAATGGGGCCGAGTCCATTTGCAGAGCTATCAGGAAGATGGCTGCAATTTCCCTGGCCCTGCCACTCCTGCGGGCCAGGCCCTCTGCCGCCCTCTTAGTGGCCCTGCCAGGCAGGCAGCAGCCCCTTTCACAAGCCAGAAACTGAGAAGCTGAGTGGGTAGCAACTTGCCCAGGCTCATAGGGCCATGAGCTGCAAGGATGCATCCGTCACTAGTCGAAGCAGCCGGGGAGAAAACATCCTTACTGAATTCCTGTGGCTCCTACCCCAGAGCTGGCTGTGTGACCTTGGACAACTCACTTTGTGCCCCCCCCCGCTCCCATGCAAACCAGAAGGCATTGGAAGAGATCCCTTCCCTTGCTCATTTGCTTACGTCTTCAATGTGCTCTAGGTCCCAGCTTAAATTCTGCAATGTTGTGGTCACCTTCCCAGTGGGCGGGGGCAAGGCCTCAGGAGCAGGCAGGTCAGGTGGGACACCCAGCTCCCCTGCCCTCTGAGGTCGTGCCCCTCTGGGGGCAAGAGGCAGCCCTGGCGGGGTGGGTTCCAGACACTGTGTCCCCGCAGGCTCCGGCAATGTCACGGATGACATGGAGAGGCAGGTGCAGGCCAACGACATCCGCATCCGGGTCCTGCAGGAGGAGAACGAGCGGCTTCGGGCCATGCTGGGCAAAATCCACGAGGTGGCCCAGCAGGGGGGGCTCAAGGTGGGCAGCCTGGCTTCCTCGCCTCAGAGGCAGGCCCTCAGGGACCTGGGGGAGGCCCTCAGTCCGGGTCCTGGAAACGTGTCAGGAGCCTGCCTCACAGCCCGTGGCTTTAAACCAGGCGTTTGTGAAATCCATCACACCGCCCGCATTTTAAAGAGGCAGGAAGATGTTATGGATCTAGTGCCTTCTGGCTCCAAAATACCCCCACACCTTTATTCCAAGTGAAGTCAGGACCCTCGTCAGAAAGTGAGCCTTCCTACTGACTTCCTGTCCAAGGGTTTGCAGCTGAGGAACGGGCCCCGGAAGGCTTCCCATATCCCTGCCCCTCAGTGGAAGAGGCCAGGGTACAGGTTCTAGCCCTCTCCGCCCCTCCCTGATATGACACCCTCCCTGTAAGGTAAGGAGGGGGCTCCTTGGCCTTTCTGAGCCTGGCTTTCTTTGCAGCTGATCCCCCAGGACCAGCTCTGGTCCCCTCCCACCAGGGGAAGCCAGGGCACAGCACGCCCAGCCCAGGCCCAGAAAGCATCCCCCGGGTGAGTGAGATGTTTGTCAGAGGTGGGCAGGGGGTGGGGAGGCCCCCCTGCTGAGAGGGAGTCTATGATGTGGTCCTCCCTCAGGCCCCTGGGCAGGCGGCCCCTGCTAGGCAGCAGGACGGGCAGTGCGGGCAGAAGCCTGCCAGGCCAGCCGCGAGCCTCCCCGCCTCAGCAGCCCTGCAGCCGGCCCAGCCAGTCCTCCCTGGAGGATGTGACCCACTCGGTCAACTGCGCCCAGAACCCCATCCGGGCCCTGGCGAGGCTGAGGAGGAGAATCTCCCCGGGCCGGGGCCAGGCCAGCTCTGCACAGCAGCCCCGGGAGCGGCCCACGTAGCCTGCAGCAGCGGTGGTGGGACTGAAGGGCAGGTGGCTGGCAACCCACCAAGTCTAATAAAGCTCCAGCCATCTGCCCGCTGCGATCTTGGCCTCACAGCCCTGGCTGAGCCGGGGAGAGCCTTTCTCCGGCCCCGGGCAGGACGTGGAGTCCCCAGCCAGGGAGCCCTGGCATGCTGTGGGCCCCAGAGCTCCTTGCCTCCCTCCAGGCACTGGAGATGGGAGAGCACACAGAGGGCAGGAAGAAGCTTCTGGCACTTGGGCCAGGTGGAAGACAGTCTTCCTCTCTCAGTAGCAAGGGCCCTGGGGTAAACATGGACTCGGTGACCCATCCCAACTAAGAGAGGTTCAGATTGAGGATGGGGATGTGTGAGAGGTGGAGAGCAGTGCTGAGGTGTGCCCAGGAGGACACCGAGCCTGGCACCTGGCCTTGGCCTCACCCAGGCAGGCAGGGCAGCGATGCCTTCCCCAGCCCAGGTGTGGCCCTCGGGCCTCCTGCCCAGGCTCTGGAGACCTTAAAGACCCAAGAAAGTCATCCCTTCTTTCACAGAGGAACTCCTCACCTTTAGGAAATGGTGAGCATCAAAAGAGTTTCTCAATCCAGGCAGTCAGATCCCCGGGAGGCCACTGAAGGCAGGGCCAGGCCTCACCCAAACAGAGAGGTGGCTCTCTCAGGATGCCACCAGTCACGCCAAGCCCACAGCAGTTGTTTTCCTCCTGAAGCCTCCGGTCTGCCCTGAGTCACCTCGTCCGTGCAGGACAGGCTCTGATTCCTTGCGAGTTCTTGGGGTGGGTGCGCCCAGCTTCCTAAGAAATTTCCCCCAGTGAGACGGCCATCAGGTACAGCTCCTCAGTTTACAGAGAAAGGGCCAGAGGAGGGTGTGTGTAGCTAAGCTGGCACCGCCGGGGGCTGCCCTGCTCCTGCCCTCGTGGAGCCCAGGGGTTCCTGTGGGAGGCTGTGGTGCCCTGGTCCAGCCCCTCCCAAGGGAGAGCCAGCGCCCAGAGCAGCTCCCTGAGGCAGGAGGCCTGTACCCAAGTCCAGGTGAAGAACTCCTCTCGGGCCTCCACCTGCTCGGCAGTGACATGAGACACAAGCTTCTCAGGTGCTGCCCCAGAAGTGATGAAGCTGCCTGGCGGTGTGTTAGTATCCTGATGGTCCATAACAAATTCTTTAAGTCAGCAACAGTTTCTCACATGGCAAAACCCCATCATGCTTCCAATCTCCATTTTTCTCTTCTCCCGTCAGCCAGAGAAAACTCTGCTTTTAAAGGGCTCATGTGACGAGGCTAGGCCCACCTGGATACTTGCCCTGTCTCAAGATCAACTCTGCCACATAAAGTAACCTAATCAGGAGCAAAGCCCGTAACAGTCACAGTTCCAGGCATTTTGCTGGGTGTATCCTGGGGGTGGGAGGGATGGGAGAATCTTGGGCCCACTTTAGGATTCTTCCCACCACACTCAGTAGAGCCGAAGGTAACTTGTTTCTTAAAAAATCCACGCAGAGTTTACATCTTATGTTAAAATATATCCATGTTTATTTTAATATTAAACCTCCCCATCCCAAATCCTCTCTAAAAAACCCGATGTCCTGGAAGATGCACATTTATCCTGTGGCTTCAAGTATCCTTGTCAACAACATGTAGCCCCGACAGACAAGCACAGGACTGGAAGGTCTCTAAGGCCTCTGGTCCCAGCCGGGCCTGGGGAGCCCAGCTGGGTGGGCAGAGCCCAAGGACCAAGGGCAGCAGGCAGTGGTGGGGTCTCTGGGCTTAACATCACAGCCTTGACCGAGGTATGTCCTGAAAGATGGTCAGGCCAGGGGGCCCAAGGCCAGGCAGCTCATCCCTCACCCCGCCCCCCAATAAATAAAAAAAGCACTGCAGCTGTAGCCTCCAGGGGTGCTGTGAGAGGCCAGAGGGAGCCCCCAGAGCCCTGGGCACGGCTGCACCATCTGACACCCTCTTTCCCCAGGCCCCTGCCCGGGGCCCAAAAGCCCCAGGACTGCAGAGCAGGCCCCAAAGCGGCCTCTCTCCCTCATCTGGCGGGTCCCTGCTCTGATCCTTGGCTTCAGAGCTTCCGGCCTGACCTTCCCAGGGTGGACGCAGAGGGGTGCCTGACCCCCAGCGGGGGAGCCCCTCATCCTTCCTCCAACCCGCAGGGATTTCCATCCTGTCCATCCTGCTGTCCTGTTCCAGGGGCCAGAGTGCAGTGGGAGGGTCCGTCCCCACCTGCAGAGGGTCCTCGGGGTGGGGCTAATCATCTGAGTAGCGATTCCCAGGTTCCCAGCAGCGGAAAGAAAAAAAGGGCAAGGAGAGGGGTCAGGCAGGGGCCGGGAAGACCCCCCACTCCTGCCCTGGTGCTCACCCAGGACGTTGAATTTGCACAGCGGGCAGGTCTGCTGGAGCATCAGCCAGGGGTCCACGCAGTCTCGGTGAAACTCGTGCTTACAGGGCAGCACCCGCAGCCACTGTGGGAGAGGGAGGGCACGTTTAGGCCAGAGGGGCAGGACTCCCTCCCCGGGCTCCTCAGCTGAGCTGGGCAACTAAAGCCCCCAGGACTTGACCTCCCCTAGCCCTGGTGCCTGGGGCGGGGGGCAGCACTTGGGAAGAGGAGAGCCGGCTTCGGGTGGTTCTGGTGGTCTCTCAGGAGTGGGGCAGGGGAGGAATGGCCCAGGGGGCCTACCTGCTTGTGGCAGAAGTGGTCCAGGCACACAGCGCAGGTCTCGGCGCTGGGCTCTGGGGGGCCCTGTGCCGCTCTGCCCAGGCGGCAGCGCCGGGTCTTGAGTGACGCCAGTCTCTGCACCACGCGGCGCCTGAACAGGTCTACCTGTGGGAAGGGGACACAGTCTTGCAGGCTCGAGGGCTGGGGGAGCTGAGGCTCCCATGGGCTCCCAGCTAGGCTCCCACCTGGGCTCCGGGTTCTCGCGGGCTCTGCCGTGACGCCTGCCGCTGGGCCTGGACCACCAGGCCTGTGCACAGGAGCATGGCCACCAGGAGGATGGCGTTCCACAACTGCTGCAGGGGCTTCTGGGAAGGGGAGTAGGGGTCAGGGCCCGCTGGGGATGTCCACCCTCTTCCCTCAGTGATGTTGAGCCCCAGGGGACCCAGCAGGTAAGGTGGCCAAGGGCCACTGGTCCCTGCTTGCTCTGGGCCGCCTCCTCTGCGCCCATGTCCCTCAGGCTCTGCCCCCAGCTGCCTTCTCTCCATGCTACACAGCTCCCAGGCCACTGCCCAGGAGACCCACATCTTCCCCAGCCCAGGCACCTCTCCTGAGCAACAAACTCCCGGAAGCCTCACAGAACCCCCTGACCCAGGACCCCACCCCCCTCCCCCCCTGCTCTGCTTTCTCAGGAACCCCGTCACCTTCCTACCCCTGCTCCTCCATCTCAGAGCCAGCTGGTCCCCACATTCGATTGCTCCTCTCTCCCAGATCCCTCGCGCCCCCTCTTCTCCATCCCATGACCCCTCCCCTGCTCCTCTGGCCCCCTGCCCATTTCCCACCCAGTAGGCAGAGGCATCTCCACAGCAAACCTGACGGCAGCTTCCCTGTGCGACCCCCTTCCCTACGTTCCTCCCACCAGCTCCACCCAGCCCGCAAGGCCCCTGCTGAAGATCCAGCCACCTCACCCCCCTCCCTCCTCTGAGTATCCCTCTCACCTCTGTGCCTTTCTGCACACTGTTCCTTGCTTTGGGAACTCCTTTCTCTCCCCTTCTCTTGGCAGCAGGCAGTGGTGCCTTTGGACACCCCTTGCTCCCTGAGCACCACAGGCTGGGCAAATGCTCCCCTTTGCTTTCTCACTCTTAACTGTGCATTTCCTTGCCGCCGCCCCTCGGGGGGTCTGTGCACTCCCATGGGCAGGAACCACATTTGCTGAGGTTACCACTGTGGCCCCGGTGCCCCAAGTAGACTAGAGACCCAGGTCTCTGTGGAATGAAGGAGTTTGGAAAGGACTGATGGAGAGGACACTTTAAAACCTAAGGGAGCTGGACCCCTGGGGCCTGACTCTGATAGAGCTCCCACCTTGGGCAGCCTGGCCGCGAGGTTTGGGCTACTCAGTAGCTAGCTCAGGTAATGAGGTGGCAAAGAGTAAGCAGAGAGCCGCCTCTGGAAGTCTGTACGTGCAGCTGTGACTGATAAACACGTGCATTTAAAAGTTTTCTGCAGTTCTTGAATCTTTTGCCATGTTTTCCCCCAGCCAATGCTGCAGTTGAAAATACCATTATGTGGGGGCAAAGGGGACTGACAAATGATTTGATGACAAAAGAGGTCACCACTCTGGACGAGGCTGGGCACTGCTAGTGTCATAAGTCATGACTCTTACTTGCAACAGAGGAACTTGGGGGCCAGGACCAAGAGATGCCGGAGTCCTAGCTCCCTGGTCTGTCCCTTATCTGCCCTCCAGTCACAGTGGGATGGTGGCACCCACTCCAGGAAGCACTCCCTAAGCTCCCAGGCTAAGCTCAGGTGCCTTCACTTTGTCCCCTGAGTGCCCTGTGCCCACCCCCAGCTCAGTGCTCACCCTGGCAGAGGGACAATGTCTGGGCTCTATCCTCCCCAGACCGGGCCTTTGTGGGCCCAGGGTTAGGGATGCCCTGGTCCTGTGCCAAGCCAGGCTGACACCTGCCAGACTCAGAATGGCCATCACAGAGGGAGCATCCAAGGGCCGAGCCTGCTCGAGACCCCTGTTCTTCAGGGCAGCCAGTGCATGGGGGCTGAGGGTGTGGCCAGCCAGAGCTCTGCTGCAGGCCAGAGACCCAGCCTCCCCAGGATCACTGCACTGCGCCTTGGGGTCCCCCAGCTGAGGAGAGAGGGTGGGGCTGGGGGACTGTACATCAGAGGCTGGAGGGACAGTGACTGGGCCCTGGGGTCAGGTTCGAACGCCAGGTGCCCATCAGGGCTGCCAGCTGCCATGCCGGTCCCGGCCACTCTCTACAGATGCCCCACGTCTGTAGGGGTTCACCAAAGGCTCTTCAGCTTTGCCCTCTGCACATTCCCCCTGCAGGCCTTCCTGTCTCCCAGCCTGCCCCTCACCCCCTTGCTCTAGCCTTTCTGCCAGCACCTCCTCCTGACCTCTCATCTGAGGGCCCTTTGCCCACTGTGTGGGCTGCCCTCCAGGGGGGATATACAGCCGGGCACCCTTCTCTTCCAGAAAGCTCTTTCCTTCCCCCAGCCCCAGTGTTCGCTTCCTCAGAGCTTCCACAGCTCGTGCCGTTCAAACAGGTACTCATGTACTCATGAGCACGTGCTGTCTGCGCTGAGTCAGAGAGGTCTCCGAGGACGAGTTCCTTCTTTCCCGCTTGTCTCTAAGCTCTTTGAGTGCAGAGACCGGGTCTCATTGGCCCTTTGTCTCCTCCACAGCCCTTCATATCGAGCCCCACGTGTCCTAGGATCTCAAAACCCATTTGGTGACTGCTGATTCATTGAAGTGCTTTTAACAATAAAGATATTCCGAGGAGCAACAGCTGTCCGTGTACTCAGCACCCATGGTGACCTCGGTGCTTTATGTACACTCTTCCCCTGGCAATCCTGTCCCTGTTCCACAGGAGAGGAACATGAGACCAGAGGCATCCAACACTCAGCCTACGATCACTTAGCTAAGGTTCTGAAAGCCAGGATGTACCCTTGAGGCCGCCTGACTTGAAGCGGCCTTGCACTGCCCACATCTGCTGATATCCGCCCAGTAGACAGGGCATGCCTGCCCCGCAGAGCAGGGGCTCAATAAATATCTGTGGTCCAAACACCACTGAGCCCCCTGGATGCTGAACCCTGGGAAATCCTGGGACAGAAAAGGCACAGTTCTTGTACTCAGGAGACAAAGTCACGCACCCCAAAATCCATCTAGGATGGCTGCCCTACAGGTCCTACGAAGGAGAGGGAGAGAGGGCACAAAGAAGGCTTTCCACAGAAGACAGGCGGGATGAGCTGTGAGGGCTCTGGCTAGACCGGGACATATGGAGATAGAGTAAAAAGAGTATCCATGTGTACAGCCAAGCATGGACCAATGCCCTGTGGCAGGAGACTCCAGGGCCCATGTAGAAGCCAGCAAATGGCACAGAGTGGCTGGGCGTAGGGCAAAGAGGAGCAGTGGGAGGGACAGAAGACTAGAAAAACAGGGTGAGTGGATCTGTTATGGATTGAATCAAGTCCCCACAAAGACATGCTCTGTCCTGTGGACGTGAACCCACTTGTGAATAATATTTTTGAAGACGTTAGCAAAGGTGAGACCAAACTAAATCAGGGTGGGCCTTTGTCCAATAGGACTAGAGTCCTCAGAAGCAGAGGAAATTTGAAGACACAGGAGGAGACAGGCAGGGAGAGAGACAGCCATGTGACGGAGGCAGAGATTGAGTTACGGCTGGCTGGCCAGCCGCTGCCGGAATGCTACAGACTTCAGAGAAAGCATGACCTGCCAAAATCTTGGTTTTAAGACTTGTAGCCTCCAAAACTGTGAGATAATAAATTCCTGTTGTTCAAGCCAACTAGTCTGTTAGAGCAGCCCTGGCAAACTAAGTCAGGGTCAGATCAGGACAGCCTGGAGGAAAGGCAGGCTAAGCAGGCTGAACTTTATTTTGCAGGCAATGGAGAGCCAAAGACAGCTTCTGAGCGGGAGTAACAAACAGCAACAGCAGCCATTGAGCATGACATCCCATGATGATCATGATGTGCATCATTTATTGAACCTGCACATTTACTGAATCTGAGGTGGGGGCATCAGTCATCACCACCGAGTCAGGCACAGGACTTGCAAGACAAGGCCATGGGCATGGCCCCACCTCTCTCCCAGCCCCCTATGATCCCCGACACCCACCTGCTCCTGGGCACGGCTGCCTCCCAGGCACACAAGGTCCTGCCAGCCACCATAGCCATCCTTGGAGAGGCCGCAGGTGGTCCACAGTGTCAACTTCCACTCGATGTTGGCCGACAGGGACTCCCCGCTGGTGATCTCAGCTGTGGCCTGGGTCCTCCTGGGAGGGAGAGCCACAAAGAAGCCAGGTGCAAGGGCTCTTGGGAGGGGGAGCTCAGGCCCATTCACTCCCAGCCCTGAGGGAAAGAACATCCCAGAATATCACCCACGCATCCCTTCTGCATTGGCCCCCAGGTATTTCCTGGCCATCGGTTTTCCTAATTCTCATACAAGCCCAGGGAAAGGCCTCTCAATTACATATCTGGCTTCTTCTTTGCCAAGGACAATCCCCTTGGCCACCTTCTCGCTCTAGGCCCTAGCTCCCCTTCTGGTCCCCTCTCCCATTTTTCAGACCAGGAGACTTAACAATCTTAAGGGTAAAAAGGCCCTGGCCAGGAGCACACAGCAGAAACGGCAGCCCAGCACTGAGGCTCCCAGTCCTTCTGGAGCCCAAGCCCCAACTCACTGCAGCAGTGCCTCCAATAGCTTGGTGACATTGGCAGAATAATGGAGCACGATCACCGGCCTGAGCAGAAGCTGGGATATGTCTAGCTGTGGGGGACAGGGAGGTCAGCAGGCCTTGGAGCCCTAAGCCCCAGCCTGCACCCTCCTGCCCCCAGCCTGCTCCAGTTTACCTCTCTGACCACGTTGTGGTTCAGGATGAGCAGGAGAAGGGCAGAAGCTCCCAGGAAGAGGGCCCGGCGCATCTGCAGGAGGGCAGAGGGTAGAGACTAGCACACACCTGTCCTGCCACCTGCAGCCAGAGTCACCTTCAGCTCCTGGCTCTGCAGTGAGTGAAAGTTTCCCCTGGACCCACAGGCTATACGCTCTCGAAGCCAAAAGGGGAAACTCATTCCTTCTATTCTCCCTCCAGATGCTCTATGGGACCCAAACAATCCTGTTCCTTCCCTGGTAATAGCAGGGTTGTCCCCTAGGGGCCTCAGCAGGAACTGCCCCATCTGATAATCTCAGGCCGATCAAACTCCCTGATCTCTTCTCTCTGGCCTCCTCCCGCCTCCCTGCATCAACATGATGCCGACTTGATTCTCTAAACTTCTCTGGTAGGTCCTTAGGGGCCCACCTGGTAGCCAGGCTCTAGCAGATGTCTTCACACCCCTTCTTCCAGCCCCCCTCCCCCTCACACATCCCCTGCACCTGCTGGACCAGGGCCTTGGGATAGGCCTGGGGACCGCCGCCCTGATTCTCCTGGTGGAACTGAGCCTCCTGCTCCTTGCCCACATAAGCCACTGCAATCCAGCCTTGTCCAGGCACCTCCTGCTCTGCATCCACGATGTCCATCTGTGGGGCGAGGAGGGGCCGTGGGCAGACCCGAGGCCAGGGTTTGGGAACGGGTTTGGAGGGGAGGGCACCTGGTCTCAGGTTTTGGAAGTCTGAACGCTGGGGGGGACCCGGTCATCCTGGGGAGGAGGCGCCGGGTGGTCAGGGCAGAGCCCGGGCTGAGGGCCAGCTCTGGGTGCGGGGTCCATGGCGGGGGTCGCGAGGCGGGTTTGGGCGAGGCGTCCGGGAGCCCCGAGGGGCCCGGCGGCAGGAAGGAGCTCGGTGGCGCTCACCAGCAGCAGGCGGCCGCCCAGAGGGGGCGCCGGGTCGGCCTCGGCGCCGATCCTGACGCCCTCCAGGACCAGCGCGTCCTGCCGCGGCAGCCTCACGTCCACCCGCACGGCGCGGGCCCCGCCCCGCCCCGCCCCGGCCGCGGGCTCGCTGCCGTCCGCCGCGGCCCCGGGCCCCGCCAGGCCCAGCCAGAGCGGCAGCATCGGCAGCAGCAGCAACAGCGGCGACGGCGGCGGAGGCGGCGGGGGCGGCGACCTCGGCGCGGAGCGACAGGCTGGGCCCATGGCCGGACCCGGCGGGCGGGGTGGGGCGAGGCGGGGGTCCCGGGGCCCCGGGCGCGGGAGGAGCGAAGGGAGCCGGGCCGCGGCCGGCCGGGGCGGGGCGTCTGGAGGGGGGCGGGGCCACGGCCGGACGGGGCGGGGCGGGAGCGCGGAGGCTCCGCGCCCAGGCCGGGCCGCGCGCGCCCCCTGGTGGATGCGGGGAAGCGCGGCGCTGGAGGCCGGGAGGGCTGGAAGGGGGGTGGAGCCAGGCCGGGAATGTGGGGGCGGGAAGTCAGAGAAAGGAGGCGCTTATAGCCATCCCGGTAGTCAGACCGCGGAAATGGGAGGAGACACCGAGGGAGATAGTTGGAAGGGGCGACCTGGGGAGGCGGAGGCGTGATCGGGGCGTGAGAAGGACAGGAACGAGTTTCTGGTGGGACGTCGGGGGCCTGGGGACTGACCCTCCCTCTGCCGCGGCCCAGCAGACCCCCGGTGTGTGGTCTGGGCCAAGTCGTGCCCCCCTCTCCCCCGTGCCTCCATTTTCCCGCCCGAGTAGGGCGTGGGTCCGGGCTTCTCCATGGGGCCTTGCAGCCCCCAGACTCTGGGAGGCAGAGATCCCAAGATGGAGAGATTGAGGCCAGGATCCCGGAGGGGCAGGGAGCGGGGCTGGGGACGGAGGCTGGACGGAGCAGGACGGACACAGCGTCTCAGTGGGGCAGTGAAGCGGGGTCCTCAGGCAAGTCACCGTCCTTGGCTGTGAACTGGGACTGCCTCTCTTACTACAAATAACCTCTAATGCCTACCGGAATGTGAAAGATCCATGTACTATCCTAAAACCATCCTTTACTCCAAGGGTTGGGGCTGCTGGGCGCTGGCTCAGTCTGAAATCTGAGCTTTTTTTTTTTTAAAAAAAAACAAAAACCTGAGACTTTTAAAAATTGCATTGTGATAACAGGGCAAAGGCCAGATACTTTAAGACACTCGTTTTCTCAATATTCCATTATGAAAAATTTAAAATATACAGAAAAGTTGAAAGAATTTAACAGTGAACATCGGTATAACCACCACCATGATTTGCCAAGAAAGCTACTGAAGATGGGGGGAATGAGACAGCTGATACTGGTCCACATATAGACAAATAGGGCATGGAAACAGAAAGGGCAGGAACTGACTCACACATAGGAACCTGGTGCATGTCAGAGGAAGGGTTGCAAGGGGTGGGGTGGGATGGTCTGATGGAGTATTTGAAAAATCATGTTTGAAAAACTGGTTAGCCAAGAGGAAATGAAATCCAACCCCTACTTCACACAATATACAAAAAATTAATTCCATCTGGATTAACAACCTAAAATGTGAGAGCCTGGCTGAGAACCATGCCCTGGAACATGCGCAGAGCAGCACACTTTGAATAGCAAAAGACCAGAAACAACCCAACTCTCCATTACTAGGAGATCTCCTTTGGTAGAAAATAAGCAACAGGGAAAAAAAAAAAAAAAGAACAAACTAGTAATGTGCGTCACATTGGATGGTTCTCACAGAATGCGGAGCACAAAAAGCAAGTCGCCAAATAATACATGCTACTGAAGCTCAAGGACTGAATATATTCTTCAGAGATACATTTGTATGTAACAAAATTATAAAGAAAATCAAGGGAATGAGAAACACAAAGTTCAGTTCAGCCAGTGTGGGATGTAACTGGGAGAGGCACCCAGGGGTCTCCAACTACATTGGGGGATGTTCTGCTTTCTAAGCTGCAGGAGTGCTCGTTCTATCATTCTTCATTCTTTCTGTAGGTTACTAACATTCTTTTGTATGTATGAGATCACTCTTTATAAGTTGTAAAAGGCACTGTCTTGCTTCTCTGAAGCTGTGAGTGTCCTAGCCCATCGGTTAGCCACAATGACAGGGTTGCAAGGACACACCCTGTAATCAGCCAGACTGTTGGCTCCACAATCTGTTTATCCTTATTCTCATCCCACTATATGCTCCCTTCCCCACCCCTGCCCATCCAGGCTGAACAGTCTTATTCTTCTTCCAACATCCACATACCAACCATTCTTGCCCCCCATCTAGAATGCGTTTCCCTTCCCCTGTGAAAACCCACAGTCTAGCCTTCCATCAGCAGGAGCCAGAGCTCCCCCTGTAAACTTGGTGGGTATCTACAGGTGGGACCCTGTGTTGGTTATCCTGGAATAAACAAGAGCTTGAGAATGTAGCCTCAGTGTGGGAGGGGATAACCCAGCCCAACCCACCGAGTTGGACAGGCCCTTGGGCTGTTATGTGTGCTGGGACGGAGGGGGTGAAGGAGCAATGAAGTTTGAGCTGCCGCTGGAGGGAGTGTGAGCCCAGGAAGGAAGGTAGAAAGGAGGAGAGATTTACTGCAGGGAGATGAGTGATCCTGCAAGGCTTTGCCTTGGGGCAGAGCATCTGAGAAGGAGGTGACTGGAGGACCCCGAAGGGGCAGAAGGGATGGCAGCTGGGAGAGGAGGAAGGGCGCTGGGCCTGGTGCTGACCCTTGGGCACCCCCACTTCCAGGAATGGACAGGACGTTCAGGTCTGCAGGGCCTTCCAGAGGCGCCAAACCCACAGAACCTGGCATGCTTCACTTCTGGATCTGGGTGGGGAGTTGGCGGGGGACAGGGGCTGTCACTACTAAGTAAATCTCTTTACTTATTTTTGGTCTGCTGCAGCCTTCTGTTTCTTCTTGCATCAGTGTAGGTAAATTGTGTTTCTAGGAATTTGTCTATTTAATGTAGGTTATCTAAGCTGTTGGCATACCACTGTTCATAGTGGCCTTTTACAATACTTTCTTTTTCTATGGGGTCCGTAGTACTGTCCCCTTTTACATTTCTGATTTTAGTTCTTTGCGTCCTCTCTTTTTTACTTTGTCATTCTAGCTAAAGCCTTGTCAATTTTATTGATCTTTTTAAAGAACCAACTTTTGGTTTCTTTGATTATCTCTATGGTTTTTCTGTTCTCTATTTCATTTATCTCTACTCTAATCTTTACTGTTTCCTTCTCCTCACTTTTGGTTTAGTTTGCTCTTCTTTTTCTAGTTCTTCCAGATGTGAGGTTAAGTTACTGATTTGAGTTCCTTCTCCATTTTTAATTAAGCATTTACAGCTATAATTTCCTTTCTCGGCACTGCCTTTGAGGCATCCGATAATTGTGGTATATTTTGTTTCCATTTTCATTTGTCTCAAGATATTGCCTAGTTTCCTAGTTTCTTCTTTGACCCTCTAGTTGTTTAAGAGCATATTGTTTAATGTACATATATTTGTGAATTTTCCAGTTCTCCCTGTTATTGATCTAGGTTCACTCCATTATGGTTGGAGAAGATACTTGGCATGATTTCAATCTTTTAAAATGGTTTTGTGACCTAACGTATGGTCTATCCTAGAGAATGATCTATGTGCACTTGAGAAGAATGTGTATTCTGCTGTTTTTGGGTCAGTGTTCTGTATATGCCTATTAGGTCTAGTTGGTTTATAGTATTATTATTATTTTTTAAAACCTTTTTGGTTTATTGTCTCAATTGTTTTCTTTTTTTTTTTT